>CAUYLG010078005.1:0-36548 GCA_963573385.1 Cacajao melanocephalus
TTCCCTGCTTAATAAATGGTGTTGGGAAAACTGGCTAGCCATATGCAGGAAGCTGAAACTGGACCCCTTCCTTACACCTTATACAAAAATTAACTCCAGATAGATTAAAGATTTAAACATAAGAACTAACACCATAAAAACCCTAGAAGAAAACTTAGGCAACACCATTCAGGACATAGGCACAGGCAAGGACTTCATGACCAAATGCAATGGCAACAAAAGCCAAAATAGACAAATGGGATCTAATTGAACTTAAGAGCTTCTGCACAGCAAAAGAAACCATCATTACAGCAAATCAACAACCAACAGAATGGGAAAACATTTTTGCAATCTACCCATCTGACAAATGGCTAATATCCAGAATCTACAAAGAACTAAAGCAGATTTACAAGAAAAAAAAAAAAAACCCATCCAAAAGTGGGCAAATGATATGAACAGACACTTTTCAAAAGAAGACATATATGAGGCCAACAAACATATGAAAAAATGCTCATCATCATTGGTCGTTAGAGAAATGGAAATCAAAACCACATTGAGATACCATCTCACACCAGTTAGAATGGTGATCATTAAAAAATCTGGAGAAAACAGATGCTGGAGAGGATGTGGAGAAAAGGAAAACTTTTACACTGTTGGTGGTAGTGTAAATTAGTTCAACCATTATGGAAGACAGTGTGGTGATTCCTCAAGGATCTAGAAATAGAAATTCCATTTGACCCAGCAATCCCATTACTGGGTATATATCCAAAGGATTATAAATCGTTCTACTATAAGGACACATGCACACATGTTCGCTGTGGTGCTGTTTACAATAGCAAAGACCTGAAACCAACCCAAATGCCCATCAATGATAGACTGGACAAAGAAAATACGGCACATATACACCATGGAATACTATGCAGCCATAAAAAAACGATGAGTTTGTGCCCTTTGTAGAGACGTGGATGAATCTAGAACCAAAAATTCTCAGCAAACCAACACAAGAACAGAAAACCAAACACCACATGTTTTCACTCATAGGTGGGTGATGAACAATGAGAATACATGGGCAGAGGGAAGGGAACCACAGTCATTGGGCTAGGTGGGGGGGGGAGGGGAGGGACAGTGTGGGGCGGGGAGTATGGGGAGGGATAACATCAGGAGAAATGCCTGATGTAGGCGACTGGGTGGGCGGGGTGGAGACAGCAAACCACCACGGCATGTATGTACCTATGCAACAATCCTGCAGGATGCAGGATGTGTACATGTACCCTAGAGCCCAAAGTACAATTTTTTAAAAAAAATCGAGACTGAAGAGATGGTCTAGGGGAATGTTAAAGGGGTCACAAAGGAGAAAACATGTTCAAGCTTATGTTTTGGGGCTTCCATAGAGCTAGAGATGTTTCCTCCTGTGAGCAGCCATAGCACACTGCTTCCCATATCCTGGCATATTAAACTGCCATTTTTATATCCTATTTTTATTTCCCCTGTTATAAGCTTTTTGATGGTAGGTGCCAGATTTTTATTTATCTTAGTTTCCTAAATGCTTTTCTGTAGTGCCAACCACCTAGTATGTGCTTACTAAATGCAGTCACGCATTGTTTAACAATGGGATATGTCCTGAGAAAGGTGCCCATAGGTGATTTCATCACTGTTTGGACATCATAGAGTACATTACACAAACCTCCTAGGCTATTTGGTATATCCTATTGTTCTTAGGCTACAAACCTATACAGCATGTTACTGTACTGAATACTGTAGACAATTGTTACACAATGGTAAGCATTTGTGTATCTAAACAAATCCAAACATAGTAAAGGTAAGGTAACAATATAACCTTAAGGGACCACCTTTCTATATGTGGCTCCTCATTATGCAGTGCAGAGATTTAACTATTGAATGAAGAAAGAATGTTAAATTCCCCATTTGATGAATAAGTCAAAGAAACAGATGCAGGGAGAATGCTTTGTGAGAAAGTTTGAAAGTTATTCCAAGTAGAATAAAGAGCACAACTGCCCCACCCCACCAAAATGCATACAGAAAAGAATAGAAAAAGTTTGACAAGCTAGATCTACAGAGAATGTCAGATTAGTGGGAAACGGTATCTGAGGAGCCAAGTTCCCATGTGTGAGTTCCTATTGCAGTGAAATGCTTTCCCTAACTAGGTGACTAGCTGAAATATGTCAGGGATGGATGGAAGCTCAGATTGCTCAGTGATTTCAGAACCTTGAGTAGTTTTCCATGGATTCTCACTACGGATGTGGGGTAAAGAAAAGGAGAAAAGACTTAGGGTAGACTTTCTGAAAGTACTCTGTCCTAAATTCCTCTTTCTGACCTATAAAATGGCAGGGAAATCAAGAATCTATTTGCTTTGTACAGCAGACAAACACATTATTTCTACTTTTTGGGTAATTTGGGATTGCTGGTTTGACATTTTAACTTTAAGGATTTATATTTAAGTATTTCATGTTTACTGATCCACTAAATTTGAGGTAAGGAAAATTAACACACTGAAAGGAAGTAAAATTTACCAACGTATCAGCATTCCTTGCTTTTTATGAAAAGACCATGACTTGAAATAAATATTTATTAAATCATTGAGTAGAAAGATGAAATGGTTTCTCTGTATCCCCAACCAAACCTCATCTTGAATTGTACTCCCATAATTTTCATGTGTTGTGGGAGGGACCCAGTGGGAGATAATTTGAATCATGGGGGTGGCTTCCCCCATACTGTTCTCATGGTAGTCAATAAGTCTCATGAGATCTGATGGTTTTATTAGGGGTTTCTGCTTGTACATCTTCCTTATTTTCTCTTGCCACCATTATGTAAGAAGGCTTTGTGGAACTCTAAGTCCAATTAAGCCTCTTTTTCTTCCCAGTCTCAAGTATGTCGTTATCAGCAGTGTGAAAATGGACTAATACAGTAAGTTGGTACCAGGAGTTGGGTGTTGCTGAAAAGATACTCAAAAATGTGGAAGCAACTTTGGAACTGGGTAATAGGCAGAAGTTGGAACAGTTTGGAGGCCTCAGAAGAAGAGAGGAAAATGTGAGAAAGTTTGGAACTTCCTAAAGATGTGTTGAATGGCTCTGACCAGAAGCCTAATAGCAATATGGACAATAAGGCCTAGGCTAAGGTGGTCTCAGATGGAGATGAGGAACTGGTTGGGAACTGGAGCAAAGATGACTCATTATGTTTTAGCAAAGAGACTGATGGCATTTTGCTCCTGCCCTAGAGATTTGTGGATCTTTGAACTTGAGAGAGATGATTTAGGGTATCTTGCAGAAGAAATTTCTAAGCAGTAAAGCATTCAAGAGGTGACCTGGGTGTTGTTAAAGGCATTCAGTTTTATAAAGGAAGCAGAGTATAAAAGTTCAGAAAATTTGCAGCTGGACAATTCAAAAAAGAAAAACCCATTTTCTGAGAAATTCAAGATGGCTGCATAAATTTGCATAAGTAATGAGGAGCTGAATTAATCCTGGAGGCAATGGGGAAAATGTCTCCAGGGTATGTCAGACGTCTTCACGTGGCCCCTCCCATCACAGGCTTAAGGCCTAGCAGAAAATGGATTTGTAGGCTGAGCCCAGGGTCCCTGTGCTGTGTGCAGCCTAGGGACTTAGTGCCCTGTATCCCATCCACTACAGCTGTAGCTGAAAGGGGCCAATGTAGAGCTTGGCCTTGGCTTCAGATGGGGCAAGCCACAAGCCTTGGCAGCTTCCACATGGTGTTAAGCCTGTGGGTGTCAGAATTGGTGTTTGGGAACCTCCACCTAGATGATTTCAGATATATGGAAATGCCTGGATGCCCAGGCAGTAGTTTACTGCAGGGGCAGGGCTTTCATGGAGAACCTCTGCTACGGCAATGGAGAAGGGAAATGTGGGGTCAAAGCTCCCACACAGAGTCCCTGCTGGGGTACCGCCTAGTGGAGCTGGGAGAAGAGGGCCACAATCCTCAGGACCCCAGAATGGTAGATCCGCCAACAGCTTACACCATGCACCTGGAAAAGCTGCAGACACTCAATGCCAGACCGTGAAAGCAGCTGTGAGAGAGGCTGTATGTACCCTACAAAGCCACAGGGGCGGAGCTTCCCAAGACCATGGGAACCCACCTCTTGCATCAGCATGACCTGGATGTGAGACATGGAGTCAAAGAAGATCATTTTGGAACCTTAAGGTTGACTGCCCCTCTGGATTTTGGACTTTTGTGGCCACTATAGCCCCTTTGTTTTGGCCAGTTTCTCCCATTTGGAACAGTTGTATTACTGAATGTCTGCAGCCCCATTGTACCTAGGAAATAATTAGCTGCTTTTGATTTTACAGGTTCATAGGCAGAAGGGACTTGCCTTGTCTCAGATGAAATTTGGACTGTGGTCTTTTGAGTTAATGCTGAAATGAGTTAAGACTTTGGGAGACTGTTGGGAAGGCATGATTTGTTTTGAAATGTGAGGACATGAGATTTGGCAGGGGCCAGGGGCAAAATGATATGCTCTGTCTCCATGTCCCCACCCAAATCTCATCTTGAGTTGTACTCCCAAGTGTTGTGGGAGGGACCTGGAGGCAGATAATTGAATCACAGGGGCAGTTTCCTCCATACTGTTCTTGTGGTACTGAATAAGTCTCAACAAGATCTGATGGTCTCATCAGGGGTCTCTGTTTTTGTGTCTTCCTCATTCTCTCTTTGCCTGCTGCCATCCGTGTAAGATGTTACTTGCTCCTCCTTGCCTTTGGCCATGATTGTGAGGCTTCCCCAGCCACTTATGCAAATGTAACTGGAAGTGCAATTAAATCTCCTTTTTTTGTAAATTGCCCAGTCTCAGATATGTCTTTATCAGCAGTGTGAAAACAAACTACTACAGTCTACTTACAGATTTAAGATTCTCAAATGAAGGGAAACTAGGAATTTGTCACCAGCAGATGTGGTCTTTAAAAAAAAAATTGTTGAAGTTCCTCAGGTGAAAGAAAAGTTTACCAGATAGAAACTTGGAACTTCAGGGAACAAGGAAGAATAAATAAAATGAGAAATGTCTTGGAAATAAAATAGACTGTATTACTCCCAATGTTTTCTTTAAAATATGTATGATGTTTTGAAGCAAGGATTATATCATTTCTTCCAGGGTTTTCAATGTATATGTAATACATACAACAATCACAATATTTTTTAAAAAAGCAAGTTAGTTACCTCCTAGATACAATGTGGGTGCAGGTGTTGGGTAAATACAGCTGTTCAAATGAGAGAAATTGGCCAAAACCAAGAGGTTACAGGAACCATGTAAATCCAAAATCCAGCAGGGCAAATTTTAAAGCTCCAAAATGATCTCCTTTGGGTATGTCTTTATCAGCAGTGTGAAAACAGACTAATACAAAAGAATTACAAGAACACTGTCCTTTTCCAAACTTGTTTGCCTTTAAATCATTGTAGCTTCACAGAAACCCACCGACTCTCTCATACCCAGCTGTCTAATAAGCTATATTAACAAAGAGCTAAAGAAGTCCTATGCCTGGAAATAGTTTTTCCTGAGTTCAATGACTCAGAAACATCTAGTACAAAAGATGATCACAAAAGAAAGTTTGCTCTCATTAGAAAAGAAAAATGGAGGCATTTCTGAAATTAGCCTTCAAATTATTTATAAAAGGCCTAGAAGATAGGGTGGGCTCTTCAGTAATGGTGAGTAGCTCCAGCAGAATCCACTCACCTCAGAGAAAAAACAAAAGCCCTGCCAATTCATTGTTTGCCAATACATTCTCTTATGACCTCTCTTAATTGGACTGCAAACTGTTCCTCTATTTCCTATTAAGGCTTTTTATTCTGCTTGTTGAAATTAGAAATACTGTAGATATATATAGGGAAACACCCCATTGCAAACAGAAGAGATTGTATGAAAATAAAGAAATCATCAGCTCATGTATCTAGAGAAACTTGGGATAGTTAAAACAAGAGTGTGTTTCCTTTACTTTAAAATTTTTTCTAATCAAAATGGGTTAAAGATTTAAAACACACACATGCACACCAAACAAAAAACAGTTAACCTAATAACTGTACTCTGTCTCCATCTCCATCAATGAACCTTGTGCTGAAATCGTCTATTGCATCTGCCGTGAAAAGTCTGTGAGCAACCTGAGAGTAAGAAGTCTGCTTACAAATTTTTAAATTCTGAGTACTTAGCACATAGTCATCATTTCATATTGGCTAAATTACATCTTTATCAGTCTTTAAGGTATGATTAATTGTATAACACACCATTAATTTTATTTTGAGATAGAGTCTTGCTCTGTCGCCCAGGCTAGAGTGCAGTGGCATGATCTCAGCTCACTGCAACCTCTGCCTTCTAGTCAAATGATTTTCCTACCTCAGCCTCCTGAGTAGCTGGGATCACAGCTAATTTTTGTATTTTTAGTAGAGATCGGGTTTCATCATGTTGGCCAGGCTGGTCTCAAACCCCTGACCTCAGGTGATCTGCCCACCTTGACCTCCCAAGGTACTAGGATTACAGGCATGAGCCACTGCACATGGCCATTAATTTAATACAGTTTTACATGGGAGGACAAAAGGAGGTACCACATTTGAACATTGTATTTATAAACAACTATTATAAAACACATCCTGATTTCAAGATATTAAAATGTAAAACATATGCCTTCAAATGGAGGAAATCCTGTAATTTTGCTTTAACTGAATTTCTCACGTCATAAAGAGTGGACTCTTGCCTGCATTATGTCAGTAGACAAACACTCCTCAGCACGAGTGACGCTGACTCAAAGCATCCTACTTTTCCTATACTGCTTTTTCTGAGGCCACTGATCACCCCTAAATATTTGTCTGCTGTGTTTTCCTTGGTATCTCTGCTTCCTTGTATTAAACTCTTCCTCTCAAAATTCTTCACAAGCTGCTGTAACCTTCTATAGGAATTGACCTATAAGGCTCCTTTTCTTCTTCAGTGGATCCCATTTATCTTGCCCTCAATGTGGGCAGCCCACAAGGTTCAGTCCCCTTCATTTCTCAGTTGTCACTAGTGGTTCTCAGCCCTGGCGACACATCACAATCATTCGTAGAGCTCTTTAAAATGTCCAAGCCCAAGCTGAATGCGGTGGCTCACACCTGTAATCCCAAGCACTTTGGGGTGCTGAGGCGGGTGGATCACCTGAGGTCAGAGCTCGAGACCAGCCTGGCTAATATGGCAAAACCCCGTCTCTACTAAAAATACAAAAATGAGCTGGGCTTGATGGTGCATGGCTGCAGTCCCAGCTACTTGGGAGGCTGAGGCAAGAGAATGGCTTAAACCTGGGAGGCAGAGGTTGCAGTGAGCAGAGATCACGCCACTGCACTCCAGCCTGGGCAACAGAGCGAGCCTCTGTCTCAAAAAAGAGAAATAAAATGTCCAAGTCTAGATCCCAACCCAGATCAACAAGGTCAGGCAGCCTGGACTGAATCGTCAGCTCTGTGATCCTGGTCATGTGACATAATCTCTGACATCAATTTCTTCACCTGTAAAATTAATGTTAAATCTGCTTCATCAGACTGCTGGACACACATGCTTTACTTCCCACCATTATAGTGAATATTGTCTCCTCTTTTCTCCCTTTACTTAAAGCCCACCTTTCTTTAAAAGCTCAACTGAACCTCTCCCCTGGCCCCAGCTCTCCATAATCGCATTTGTTTTGGCTTGTTTGCAAAGCCCACTGAAAACTCAAGATTGGCTTCTAAAAATGAAATTGTCTCCTGGCTATTCCTTCCTGTCCTTCCCTTCCTTCCCTTTCTTCTTTCCTTCTTTCTTTTTGTTCTTGAGATGGGTGTCTCACTCTGTTTCCCAGGCTGGAGTGTAGTGGCATGATCTCAGCTCACTACAACCTCTGCCTCCTGGATTTGAGTGATTCTCCTGCCTCAGCCTCCCCAGTAGCTGGGATTACAGGTGTGTGCCACCACATCTGGCTAAGTTTTGTATTTTTAGTAGAGATGGGGTTTCACCACGTTGGCCAGGATGCTCTTGAACTCCTGACCTCGTGATCTGCCCACCTCGGCCTCCCAGTGTGCTGGGATCACAGGCGTGAGCCACCACATCCAGCCCTGAGCCACGTCACCCAGACCTGATCTTTATACAGCTGTTCTTGTCACCTTCCAATCCATTCTCCATGTAGCATTCCAACATTCCAGAATGATCTTAACAAAACAATTAGGATCATGTTGCTAGTTTAAATCTTCTAATGAATTTTCTTTGTTCTTATATTTATTAAAATCCAAATTCTCTAACCTGGGTCACAAGAGTCTACAAAATCTGATCCTCATCTCACTACTCTCCCCATTGCTTTCTATACAGTCTGGCAGCACAGGTTGTAATTCAATGTACTCTTTCCCACCTCAGGGCCTGGCTCATGCTGTTCTCTCTGCCAGAAATGATCTTATATTCACCTACCTTTTCTTTTTCTTTTTTTTTTTTTTTTTTTTGAGACAGTCTTTGTCACACAGGCTGGAGTACAGTGGCACAATCTCATCTCTCTGCAACCTCCGCCTCCCGGGTTCAAGTGATTCTCCTGCCTCAGCCTCCTGAATAGCTGGGATTGCAGGTGCCTACCACCACAACTGGCTAATTTTTGTATTATTAGTACAGACAGGGTTTCACCATGTTGCCAGGCTGGTCTTGAACTCTTGACCTCAAGTGATTACCCGCCTTGGACTCCCTCCCAAAGTTCTGGGATCACAGGCATGAGCCACCAAACCCAGCCTCACCTTTCTTTTCAACATCAGTTTAATAATCACTTCCCTCAGCAAACACTTATCTGACCCTCACCAGGTGGGTGCCCTGTGAAAACCTTCTCCTTTACCTCCTGTATTCTTTATAATGAACTATTTTATCAGAAACTGGATGGATTCAAGTCTGATATTAACTTTTTCTCAATATAGCTCTATATTTTTTATTTATTACCATAAGCATGATTTATATTTGTAATTTTAAAAAATTTGTTTTTAAGTTTGAGAAACAGTATGGTTTGGGTTTTGTTATTTTTTATTTTTGGAGAAAGGTCTCTGTCACCCAGGCTGGAGTGTAGTGGCACAATCTCAGCTCACTGCAACCTTCACCTCTTGAGTTCAAGTGATTCTCCTGCCTCAGCCTCCCAAGTAGATGGGACTACAGGCACATGCCACCATGCCCAACTAATTTTTTGAATTTTTAGCAGAGATGGGTTTAGCTGTATTAGCCAGGATGGTCTTGATCTCCTGACCTCATGATCTGCCTGCCTCCACCTCCTAAAGTGCTGGGATTACAGGCGTGAGCCACTGCGCCTGGCTGCCAATATATTATTTTTAAAAAACCATATAGTTGCTTTAACATCTATCTCCTCCCCTGGAATACAAGTTCCAAGAAGGGCATACACTGAGGCTGGCTGGTTCGCCATGATGGCCACAGAATCTAACAGTGCTTTGAACTCAAGAGATGCTGAACATATTGAGTGAATGCTGTTGACTGAAAAAGAAGAACATAAAAATTGGTTGGGAGGCTAAGCACTAACCTTGCCCAGGAGAAAGATGGCTCCCAGGCCACCTTACAGGATGCAAAGGGGTGGGGCACACCTGAAACTATCTGAGTCAGGGCCCTATTCAAGAGTATCCTGCTAGCAAGGGCTTTGAAACAGGGTAGGTGCTTATAGTCTCAAGAAGGAAGCAGTATTCAGGTTATTGGTGTCTGACTAGTTAGAAATAGGACCCAAGCCAGGAGTTATAGAGGAGTCCAGGGGGTTGTCAATACATTTAATTAAAAAAATTTCTAGCTATAATTTTCTAGTTATTCATTATTAATTTGGCTCTCAGTATTTGCAAAGTAATTTTTTTTTCACATATATCCCCAATTTCCTAGTTGAATCTGCAATCTCCTAAATACAAGGTCTCTTTCATAACCATTCTACATCCTCATGACTCAGTTCAACCCACAGCATATTCCCTAGAAATGAATATAGCCAACATTCTTTCATTCAAAGAACATTCTCAGAGCTTCGGTGTTTCTCAGATACCTTCCAAAAAGTTTTTAATGTTTAAATAAATGCAACACATTTTCATGCTTTTATCACCAATGCTTGTTGAAATTTCATTGATTTTCAATGGTCTTTAATGTTTTTGTTTGCTTGGAAATATTTGATAAGGTATTTGCAGTGCATGCCTGCAATGCTATCCAAACAAGTGAAATAGAATATTTTAATGAGAATATGTGTTATTCATGCAATAAAGTATACTGTTTCTTTGTGGCTTTAAATATGGTACATGCTTAATAAGTTATAGGAATTGCCCACTAAGGTCTTTTTCTGTTCTGAAATAACTAACAGACTTTGACATGGAGTTTGAAGTCTTTTCTCTATTTGATGCAGTTTATGTTGGTATAGTATAGCCACCTCAGGGCTAATAAAATCCAGTGATTTTGCATATGCTAAAAGCTGAATCCTTCAACAATTAAAAGTGAAGTAAAATAGACCATAGAAATCCTTACCTTCAAAAACCTATGATAACAAAGACAATATGCAATCTGCAGTCTTGTAAGAGCAATGCTGATTGATCTTTTCCCTCTTAGGACTCTGAATCACACATTATACCTAGATAACAGGCCAGCTTTTGCTTGTTCCCTGTAATTTAACATGTCTTGAGCTACCCATGTTTCATTTGGGTCAGAAGCTACCATAAGATAACATGAATTGAAGCCATTATGTGACTTTAGTAAGATTATGTTTATCAACCAAGATTACCCATTATGATGGTTTCCAGGCCAACAGCATGAAATGAGTTTTTCTTAAATCTGAAAGAAATTAATATTGTTGTTTCTTCTACAGAGATAATTATTTATAAAGTTAAAGCTAATCTACTAACCCTGCTGTCATTCTTAATAGCTTCAGCCTTGTTTCTTTTTCTTTATTATATTCTAAGTTTCTTATTCTAACTATGCTTCTTTACTCCTTTTCTGCCCTTAATATTTAGCAGATAGTGAAGATTTACCATGTTTATTAGAAATAAAAGTTCACAAACTTACAAAAAACCTATATGAAATAAAAAGAAAGTGATAATATACTTAAAAGTTTAAAAAAATGAATCCTGTTACCAAATTAGGAAAAAATACACTAATTAATAAAAAATATATTCATATTTGCTTACCATGGGTTTTGATATCTGTGGGTTATTGCATCAAGAGAAGCTTGACTTAGTTCTGCATACTGTAAAAGGAAAAAAATTAATGTACCTTAATTCCAAAGTAAATAGGCAACATGTCTAAGTATCCATATTTCTAGATAAAAAGGGAGTCAGGTTGGGAAATGAAATAGAAAATGCTAAATTCAGCTAAAAGAATATCAGGGAAGAATATAGCCTTTTGATTCCTAAACAGAGAGAAAAAAGTACAAGAAGTAAAATAACAAGACCTTATGTGCTTTACTTTCCCTCTTTGAAATGAGGGGTGTTAGGTAGGTAGCAAGAGTGTAAGGCATCATCACTAAGCTACTTTCCATCTTTGTGATTCTATGTCTAAATAAGTAAGCATTCTAAACTACTATTGTCATTTAGACTCAAACAGGTTAGCTCTTTCCACTTTACTTTCTCCTTGTAGAATCAAAAAATGTGGTCGCAATAACGTAGGAAAGAGCTGGCTTATAGACAGACTATGGTAAAAGTGTAGACCTAAAAACTCCTTTCAGAAGGAATAATTCAGAGTATCGATAACGTATTTAGTGGCTTAGAGCCAGTTCCCAGATTAAAAAATAATTCCCACTCCCTCCCATGTGCATTGAAATGATCTGTTATTAATGAATGAATGACCACTACATACTGACTCCTCTTCTCCAGGAACTATCCAATGAATAGCACATCTCATGAACAAGCATAGGGAATAAAAGCGTCAAATTTATATTGAAAAGCATCTTGGTCTATAACCATTTCTCAAGTTTCTATACTAGGATTAAGAAACCATGATGTGAATTATCAAAAAGTATTTCACTTCAGTTGCGGAATGCATTTTTTACTTACATTAATATGGGATGCAATATTCATAACATCTCAAAAAGTAGCAAAATCCTATTATAAAAATTTCAGCATTAAAGGAATGATGTTACTTGGTACTCTTTAAATTCTCTTCCTTCTTCTTCCTTTTCCCTCAAGCTTAGGTTTGGAATGATTTTCCTTACTGACTACCATAGAGTTTTTTTGTGCTTGAGAAGGCAAATTCATTTGTGTCATTTTCTCAGGGATAAAGACCTGAAACCTTAATCTCTTTAATGTTCACACATAAATTGAATAAACAAAGGAAGGCACAAAATAAACAAGGTCACTATTCCACAGAAACTTTGAAAATAATCTGCATATGATGGAAAGATCATAGGACATCTTTCTCAATTGATTCCTGACACGATTCCCTGAAAACTGAGCTTATCCATTGACTTCTAAGTACTTTTATTATCAGCTTCTGAGTAAATTTTGCAGGACTTGGATGATCTTTGATTTTATGCTATTCTTACCTTTAATAACCAAAAATTACATCTTCTTAATTGGGGAAGACCTTCTTCAGAAACAAAATAACATATCTTTTTTCCATTCCTCCTATAGACATCAGTGCCTAATATCATAAACAATTTGTTATCTAAAATAAGCCGATCCTTCTCTATCTTAATTAACAAAATGTATCATGATTTATTTAAACAGCTACGCTTATTGTAGTGTTAAATCCAATGAAATTGAGACTTAGATAAATCATTTTTTTACTGGCCAGTCATTTCTAAGAGTAAAGATTGATTTCAAAACCAATTCAACATCTTCATAGAAACAGGTAACAATTAGTGTATTTTCTATCTTAAATCAGTGAGAACCTTTTACATTTATTTTGAATGTTTTCAACAAAAGTAATTACAACTCCAGTTTGGATATTTCCTACAGAACAATCTTCAAATAATCATGCATCAACAAAAGGGAAATACGTGCTAACTACATTCACATACTGTGAGGTACACAATTTCTAAAATGAGTAAAAACTGTTAAATTTGAGTTAAATTAATTGCAGACATTTGGGGCTCATTCTAGTTAAAAATTAAAGTCATTGCTTAAGATTTTCACTTTTAATCTCTAACCTCTACTCTAGTCTTGACACATTTAGGAAGTCTTTTGGGGACTGTTCCTGAGGAATCCTCTTGCTTTGTTGCAACAATCCAAGATGCTTTTCTTAGTATATTCAATTTTGACTTTTCTTACTAGAAAGAACAATTTTCCATCTCTCTAACTACGAGGTCTTTCTCACCCATAGAATGAATACAATGGCAATGCAGTTCGAGAATGCGTTAGACACTAAGGGTTTTCTTCTGTAGCCTCCTCCTTGGTAACATAGAGCTCTTAGTACCAAACATTTGAGTGGAAAATTCCCTACAGCTATCTTTTCTTATGCTAATGTATTTTTTTCTTCACTTGCCTCAATTTGCAAAATATTACTGTTAACCCCTTAGGTGTCTTTTTCCCACAGCCTGTGAGAAGCATTTCCATTGTTGCAGCAGGGTCACCAAATCGCATAATGTTGCCTATTCTAGACTGGAACTATCGCAGGGAGAAAGGGGACATAAAGGCCTTTGCATGAATGGAGCATCTGAAGTATTCATTTTACATTCAGAGCATGAATAGAAACAATTCTTTCTGAAAAATGTCAGTGTTTAAGGCATGGATTCTGTGATGTATTTCTCTTGTTAAAGCCAAAAAATGTTCAATGCAGAGACCCATACATACTTCATTTTATGCCACATTATAGATGGGCTTCAGTACCAACATGAATGATATCCTGGTCTTTTACCGTAGTTTTTAAATAATCTGAATTCATCAACTTTCAGCAAATAGACTAAACATTGGGTTCTGTGAGTTTGTTCATGTGGCCCCAGTATCTCTGCTTTCTGTGGAGTATCCAAATAATGAGAAACAGAGTCTCTCATGTTTCTAGAGTGTTTGTAACACTATAATTTAAAAAGCCATATAGGCAAGAAAATATAGTATACAGAGACATTAATAATACTAGATTCCATTTGTTCAGCCTCATCTCATTTGTTGAGCATTCTAAGTGCTTTACACGTGTCTCAATCCATTTACTAATACCCTAGGGTGTTACTGTTATCCTATGGTGGGCAGATTTTTTTTTAAGACAGGGTCTCACTCTGTCATCCAGGCTAGAGTACAGTGGCATAATCTCAGCTCACTGCAACCTTTGCCTCCCAAGTTCAAGCAATCCTCCCACCTCATACTCCTCAGCAGCTGGGACCACAGGTGCACACCACCATGCCCAGCTAGTAGAGATAGGGTCTTGCCATGTTGCCCTGGCTGGTCTCGAGTTTCTGAGCTCAAGATATCCATCTGTCTCAGCCTCCCAAAGTGCTGAGATTATAGTTGTGAGTTAGTGTGTCCAGCCAGTAGGCAGAATTCTAAGAGAGCACCCAAGATTCTCACCCGATGGTAGATAGGTGTTCTCTCAGATACTCAACTGATTACTAATCTAGGTGCTACTGTGAAGGGATTTTGTACATGTAATTAAGGACCCAAATCAGCTGACTTGAAGAAAGGCAGATTATTCTCAGTGAGCCTAAGCTAATCAGGAGAGCTCTTAAAAAGACCTAGGCCCTTCTTGGCAAAGGAAATTTGAAGCATTAGAGGGATTTAACATGAAGGAGACTCTCCACAGCTGGCTTTAAAGATGTGGAAGGGTCATGGGGTGAGGTGTCTGGGTGGCCTCTGAATGTTAAGAATGGCCCCTGGCTGACAACCAGCAAATAAATACAACCTCAGCTCTACAACCATAAGAAATCTTCCACAACCGTATGAACTTGGAAGAGAGCCCCAGCTTCACAGCCACAGTTAACACCTTCATCTTTATGAGAGCTGAGTGGAGAGCCTAGTCATGCCATTCCTGGATTTCTGACCTATAGAACTGTGAGCACATAAATAAGTATTGATTTAAGCTGCTAAATTTTTGGTAATTTGTTATGTAATAGAAAACCAACATAATCCCCATTTCATAGATGGGAAAACTGAGGCATTATAAAAAATAGTATTCAGACTAGCATGCAAGGGAGAAAAGAGGGAATATAAAAAATTCTTCAACTGGCTATTTTAGTTTGAAAGCCACATTCCATTTTTCACTAAGGCCATGTATTAGTCTGTTTTCACCCTGCTATGAAAATACTACCTGAGATTGGGTAAACTGAAAAGAGAAAAAAAAAGGTTTAATTTAATTGACTCACAGTTCCACATGGCTGGGGAGGCCTCAGGAAACTTAGAATCACAGCAGAAAAGGAAGCAGGCATGTCTTACATGGTGGCAGGCAAGAGAGAGCCAAGGGGGAAGCCCCTTATCAAACCATCAGATCTTATAAGAACACACCATCAGGTGAACAGCATGGGGAAAACCACCCCCACAATCCAATTACCCCCTAACAGGTCCTTTCCTTGACTGATGGAGATTATGGGAATTACAATTCTAAATTAAATTTGGATGGGGACACAAAGCCAAACCCTATCAGGCCACAAATGTAGATTTGCCCTGAGAAGCGATATGAATGCTAATTGCCTCATTAATTCTCAGAGAAAAGGCATATTTTTCAATGCTGTTGATGGAAACAAAAAACAAAACAAAACAACAACAACAAGAAAGATAAATTTGTTATTTTTTCCCAGTATCCTTCCAAGGAGATAAATATTTTCCTTATTTCATGCTATCATTCAAAATACACGAAGATTTTTTAAAAGACAAAGACTGGAAATAATTTTCTTGGGAATTGTTATGGTTTGTGATGGATGACCAACCATTCTGTTATCAGCACTTTATCCAGAGCTGGTTAATGATTCCTAGCAGGGTCTGAAATCTGAGTGTACTATTCAAGCAACAGAAAGCTATTCAAGCACTTCGAAGATGCTACGTGTGCTCAGCACAGAGTTTCTGAAATATCATCAAGGGCCTACTTTGCAACTGTACTCACCCTTGGAGATTTCTAATGTGTTTGTTACTGTTGTTAATTCTAAGGTTAGAAAGTGTGCTATCCCAGGTTAATTGTCCAATTAGCTCTACAACTACAGGTTGTAGAACAAGCATTGTGAACATGGGATTTGATATGAGAGAGACTGTGCCCAGTTTCCTTAAGTTTCTGTTTAAATAAAAGGTAAATAGTTTTGAATGATTTTATTGAATAAGCTGGGAGTGGACTAATTGCTAACCTAAAACACACTTAAAAATTTATTACTCTTCATCTACAACTTGGTCTCTCAACAAAGACAAGGCATGAGAATAGACTAGATTCCAGTCTCCATTTCTCATCATTTACTGATAATCATCCACCCCATGCTAAGCACCAGGAGATGGTGGGTGGAGACCGGGATTGAAGTTGTCAGTACGAAGACACATACAACAGGTCTTAGACCTCAAATTGCTTAAAGCCATTGGAATGTGACTGGGATTGTGTAGTGCATGTATTGACAATAGTCCCACTAAACTTCCACAAAGAAATTTCCTATGAATTCTTCCCAAGTAGGTGGTCATAGTGGATTCCTATAGCATTTATTTTCGGTGCCATTTCTTCATGCCCAAACACAGAACTGAGACCATGGAGTGGGGGGCCCCTTATATTTAATGAATTGTTCCTAAACTTCCCCAATTAAAGTTCCTTAGTTTCCCAGATTTAATCCTGGGAAAAGAAATCTCCAGGTTTCTGGTATCATTTGCTATGCATGCTATGCATTTTTGTCAATATAGCTGAGAAACCCTGGGAGTGTTGTATATGAATAATAGGGAAAACTAGAGTCATAAATTTACAATGATTTAAGAATTTCCTCCCATGATCTTAAAAAGACAGGATTAATGCCAGATTTAGAAAACAGATGTCCTGGTATTTGATCCACCTGCACTTGGGATATTGACTCACACACAAATTTCAGAATTCTTTGACAATATACTTAACAGCCTAGCTATGGAATCATACCACAATTTTACTAGCACCTATTCTAAGTTATAGAACCTTTTCTTAGCTTTGTATGTCACTATCATCAAATAACATTTGTTGAAAAATCTATGACATATGCTTAATTACTAACTTTACGAAGCTTAATTTTTTAAAAAGGTGATATTTACATTTAGACACATATTCCAGATATTATGTCAAGCCTTATAAGAGTTTATAACTACTCACAATGTATTTTTAGCCTGCCTAAATTAAGGGATAAAATCATCTACCAAGCTTTACATTACTTGGGTTATTTTTCTTTCCTTTTCTCCCCTAAATTTTCACATCCTAACAAATGATGTGATGATTAGGACTTTCGTTTTCCAATTTGCCAAAAATTTTCTAGAAAGTCTCCTTTAAAATAGAGTGAAAGTCCTGTGTTTAATTGAGAGGCCAGGTAATTTGAGGCTGGGATGCCCCCTGGAATGTGGCAGCATTGCTGGCTACCAAGAGAGCTTCCATTCCAAATGCATTATTCATTGTGGAACCGCTTTGAACACAGTCCAGAGAGTGCAAATCAGTGATACATGCCTTCCTTGATGTTTCTATGGTCTGTTAGAAAAAGGAAGCATCAGACATAAAATTTATTGTCTGGAAATTTAGATACAAGGAAAATTTTATAAGGAAATTGTTTCCTTCAATGTATTTGAGAATCCTATAAAGCTAAGCTTTGTAAAATGGAGCAGATTTAACATCTGTATATAAGGAGGTTAATGATGTTAATATATTATTTTAAGAAAAAGGAGGGTTATTTAGTATTTACAGTCCATGTTTCTCCTGCCTCACAGATGGTCAGCACGTGGTACTCTCTCACTAAAGCCTCTTCTGGTGGTATCATAAGACATATTGCTTTATACAGCCCTTAAGGATGAAAGGTGCTAATTACTTTTATATTAAACCACAAACTGTTAGGATGCAAATAACTATAAGTAAAAAGTGATACTAAACACACACCCATCTGGGAAAGAACAGCAGCCCTCCAAAGACATGCCTAATTTTAGAAAAGCTATTTTCTATTTTGCTTTTATAACTTAGTTGAAAAAGGAAGCTTTATTATGTTTCTAAAATCGTCTGTACTGATAACAACATCTGGAGATTAGGAATTTTAACGAGACTCAAAACTGGTGGCTATTTTTATGATTGCTCTAGATGAACCCCAAGGTAAATGAGAACTTGGGGATTTAAAAAAAATGCAGAAATTCCGAAATACGTATTTTGGTGGTTTACAAACTTATCAACTCCATGCTGACAATTCGTTTTTCCCAGATGAATCTGAAAACACAGAGGATACTGTTGCGTAGAAGAGGGCAGTTTGGAAGACTGCATGGAGTTAGTGCAAGGAAAGAGGGTTTGGCTTGGTGAGAACTGTTTTTTTTCCGCATAATGCCAAGAATTGTATTTGAATGTTTGAAAGGCAATAAAGTGCTTATAAAATACAAATTCAAAAATAACTATTTTTGGTGGTATCATCTCTACTATTTTATTTATTTATTTATTTTTGAGATGGACTCTCGCTCGGTCGCCCAGGCTGGAGTGCAGTGGCATGATCTTGGCTCACTGCAACCTCTGCTTCCTGAGTTTAAGCAATTCTCCTGCCTCAGCCTCCTGAGTAGCTGAGTTTACAGGCATGTGCCACCACCCCCAGCATATTTTTGTATTTTAGTAGATACAGGGTTTCACATATTGGCTAGGATGATCTCAAACTCCTGACCTCAAATGCTCCATCAACCTCAGCCTCCCAAAGTGCTGGGATTATAGGCCTGAGCCACCATGCCCAGCCTCTACTATTTATTGATATTATAAATGAAGTATATTGTGTGCAAATGATGCAAAGTCAGATGCTAGGAGACAACTGAGGGAACCATGAAGAAAGGGATGCATACCGTGTAAGAGAAAGCCAAGTAGGTTTGACCCCAGCCTGACTCTGCCTTATAGAAAAATAACACAGCTGTGCACTTTATAAAGTGGTTCCAATCTAATGTTCTAACTCATTGTCTGTCAATCATTGCATTTCATACATCCTGTATTCCTCCGAGTCCTTGATTTCACATGGCCTGGGTTGAAATTCTGGCTCTCTCATTTACTAGCTGTGTAGCCTCAGGCAAGGAACCTCAACTGTTTATACCTCAGTTTCCTCAGCTGTAAATCATCACAGTACCATTCTTATTAAACGATCAATTGTAGCTCTTTTTATGTTCACCCTCTTTAAATAAATTCAGTGAGCAAAATGTCTAATAAACCAATCTTGGACGAGTTTATTCCTTAGGCATCAAGAAATTCGGCATTTCATCAGAAATCTGCTCAAACGTCCGTAAAACCGTCAGAGTGATGTTCTATTTCACGACAGCGGAATTTGTAACAGTTAAAAACGAGGTAGAGATTTCAAAGCCTTGAAAACTTGGGGTTTTATTATATCATATTACTATAAATAAGTTGATGGGTTCCCATGATTCTCCAATTACCTCATAGAGTTTTTAAAAGATATATAATATATTGGTTATATATATTATGATTGATTTAATATTGTCTTTGGGATCACACTAATGAAAAGTCATCAGGTCCAGTATAACATTTTGTCTGTGAGAAAACCAAACGACTTAAATTATTTTGTCATGAGGTCAGAGCACAGGAGTAGAAAATGGACATTAGGAACCCAGCAGACCCTGTTGTGGTTTGGGTTAAAGAAAGGCCAGGGGCATGACCAGCCAAGGGGAGACACGACCAGCTAAGAAGCAGTTAGAAAAGTTTCTCAGTTTAGCATGGGATTGAAACCAAAGAAATTGTTTCAGTTGCCTCCATATATTCTTGCATATAGTTTGGCAGAGACCAAATCCATTTTTTAAAAGAATGTGCTGCTCTTAAATCTGGGATAATAAAAGTAATGGTCTGTTCTGGTTTATATATACATTTATTATTATTGCATTGTAACCCATGTAAGAGTGAGTAGGAAATAGCTAAACATTAAAAAAATCCAGAAAAGAAACTTGATCTTGTGGTTTTTACTGACCTCCGTAACGTGGGGGAAGTTTTTCAGGTGTCACTCAGCATGGAAGTTATTATCTTCCTGCAAAAAGCCAGATGATCTGCAGAACCCCTCCTAGTGCCCCAAATAAGAGAGACCATTCCCGAGTAGGAGGCAGCTGCTCCAGGCATTTTACCAAGACTCAATTGGAGGTGCCTGAGTGTCCTTAGCCGCCAGTCTTATATAAACCTGGAGCAGTAAATTAGGCAGAGCAGCTGTTAGAGCTATAAAAATCCAGGAGATGAAAGTTTGCTTAAAATCTAAGCTCTGAGTAATTGCCACAAGAGACACTGAGGAGTCTCTGTAGTTAGACTAAAACAAGAAGTGATCGTTTTTATTTGGATTATTACAGGACAAGGAAGAGCAAGGGATATGGAAAGGAGGCACAGACAGAGAAGAAACTGGAAAAGAACAGGAAGTGGGTTGAGACATTTCTCACAGTGACACCACACTGAGAAGTTCACCAGCTCCCTTGTGAGGCGGGCCCTGGGTTAATGCCACCACGCTTGTATATTCTTTGTAATTAGGAACATGTTTGTATGCATGGAGTGTATGTGTATGTATTAGCTCAAGCGTCAATTAATGCACCAAGTCTGATTTTTTAGAAGTAGCTGCCTGAAGCACAGGGTTGATAAGGAATCAAAGTCTGAATCTAGATGCAAAAAAATGATACTGTGGGCTGGGCATGGTGGCTTACCCCTGTAATCCCAGCACATTGGGAGGCTGAGGTGGGAGGATCACTTAAGCTCAGGAGTTTGAGACCAGCCTGGGCAACATAGACCTTGCCTCTACTGAAAAAAAAAAAAAAAGAAAAAGAAAATTGTTTTTTAATTATCTGGGTGTGGTGGCATATGCCTCTAGTCTCAGCTACTCAGAAGGCTGAGGTAGGATTGTTTGAGCCCAGGAGATGGAGGCTGCAGTGAGCTCTGAGTGTGCCACTGTATTCCAGCCTGGCTGACAGAGTGAGATGCTGTCTCAAAAAACAAAAGATATTTTGATCTGCCTTGGATGGAAACAGAAGGGTATGCCTTAGATGCAGCGGGAGAGATTAGTAGCCCTAGTGACAAAACCTAGATCTTAACTGATAAGGAAATTATAGATGCTTCAATGCTAGTATGGTCATTTTCAGTGAATCTTGTCTTCCCTATTATAAAGCTCTAAGTCCAAGGAGCTTTAAGGTATTGTTCAAGATTGTTATCTGTGACAGACAGACCCTTGAAAACAATTACTGTTAAAATACCAGGGCCAAGAAAATGCACAGATGATAAGCAACAGCCCTTAACAGCATATTCCAAGCAGTTTCTGAGGGTGCCGCACCTGGGGAAGAAAATCACTGCATAGCTCACAATCTCACAGAGACAGAGAGGACCCCATGACCCAGCAGTGCAGTGATTAAAAGCAGTCCATGAAATACTAACTAAAGATGCGGAATAAATACATTCCTGGAAGGCTAACTCGTAGCTATCCTCTCTTTCGGATTCCCAGCTTGCTTTAAAGACCAAGGAATGCTTGATTGCACTTCATTCGAGCAGAAAAAACGGGTTCTTAAGTTAAAGAAGGAAGAGAGGCTATACACTCAAGATGGTCTGACAGATTGAGGGCTGTGTCCTAGAGCAGGGCATCATCACCCAAGGAGAAACACCAAGACAACACAAGTTCTGGACTTTATTCAAACCAGCTGCCTTGCTTTGGGGCTGGACTCTTCTTGCTGGTGGCTAGGTTGATATTTAATCAAATTTCGGATTTTCCTTTTTATTGCCTAAGTGGAAAAGGACACAGTTTAAGAACCTAAGCATTCATTATACTCAGCTTGTCACAGGCTCAGAAACTGGCCTTCTTTGGAATATGCTGTAAGAGACGTTCCTTATCATCGGTGGACTTTCTCGGCCCTGGCATTTTAACATATTACAATACACTAAATATAATATTAAATTTAATGAAATACATGAAATACAACCACAACAGTACTAATAGCTAAAACCTGGTTGTCAGCCTGGTGCCAGGATCGCGCCCACTGCATTCCTTGTGTTCTCACATTTAGTCCTCACAACATAACAATGAAACACATATAGGGCTTGACACATGCTAGTTATTGCTTCTGGCACTTTACGAGTATTAACTTGTGTACTGTTTACAATAGCCCGTTAACCTAGAACTAAGATTTTATAATGAAGACACTGAAGCACAGAAGTAAATGAACTTAACCAAGGCCATACACACTAATAGGCGGCAGAACTAGGATGGAAAGTCAGGTGATCCTGTGAAATGGGCCTCTGAATACTGCCATGTAGAAGAGGAACAAACAAAGATGCAGAGAGGTGAACTCATTTGCCCGAGGTCACAGGGCTAGACCTAAGTCAGAGTGTAACCCCAAAGACTGCGCTCCCATCCACCCTCCTGGACTGCCATAGCTTGGGCCAGAAAAAGGGTTTTCTGGCCGGGTGTGGTGGCTCACGCCTGTAATCCCAGCACTTTGGGAGGCTGAAGCAGGTAGATCACCTGAGGTCTGAAGTCCGAGACCAGCCTGGCCAACATGGGAAAACCCCCGTTTCTA
The DNA here is from genome assembly GCA_963573385.1 of Cacajao melanocephalus. Classification (NCBI taxonomy): domain Eukaryota; kingdom Metazoa; phylum Chordata; class Mammalia; order Primates; family Pitheciidae; genus Cacajao; species Cacajao melanocephalus. The sequence continues at coordinate 22,534 of CAUYLG010078005.1, forward strand.
CTAAAAATACAAAAATTAACTCGGCATGGTGGCACGTGCCTGTAGTCCCAGCTACTCGGGAGGCTGAGGCAGGAGAATCACTTGACAGGAGGTGGAGGTTACAGTGAGCCAAGATCGCACCACTGCACTCCAGCCTAGGTGACAGAGTGAGACTGTCTCAAAAAAAAAAAAAAAAAAAAGGTTTTCCTTTTGTTAACCTTTACCAGATGAGACTGTCTTAGTTTGCCTTAAGAATTTGAGGAAATTCAGTTATTGCATGATTGATACATCCAGTTTTCACACAATGCAAAGGCCTTCTTGGAAAAAATATCCAAATTCTCAGATTTTACTTCTAAAATCACTTGTGCACTCTTCTGTTTCAGAGGAGACACTGTGATCTCATGCCTATGTCTATATCACCAAAGGGAAATAAGACAAGGTTTCTAAAACCCTCTGACAACATACACTGAATTATTAATACTTGAAATGAAGGCATTGTCTATACAGTGAATCTTGAAGATCTGAGATGCACGTGTTAGGTTTGTAGATTACGCCCAGCATGGGCTGCTTTCTTTGCACCACCCACGAATGAAGCAGTGCTAGGATGGGGGAACTGTGTGCAAATGCCTCAGCCTGAATGTGAATCAGAACACATTCCAAAGCCAAACACAAATGCTTTTGGATTATCCATGGCTTCATTTTCTTCATATCCTTCCCTTGGTGTATTAAAGGGGCTCCAAGAGTGTTGTGGAGCCATGCATTTATTCACACATTTGTCTTCCTGCAAAACTCAAACCTCTTTATGTCTCAATGAGAAATCAAGCACCCGACATTTCCTTTGGAAGCAAATTCATAAAGAATTCAACTGAGAAAACAGTGTACTATGAAGAGCATAAATTTAAGAGCAATACCTTGATATGAAAGCCACTCTCCAGTCTTGATTTGTTGATAAAATTATACTGTGGTACTCCCCAACCAATTTCACCAACATACTCATGTTTATATTTTGCTGGGAAGCTTCTGTTCAAGGCAGGCCTCCATAAATATCTGAGATCTCCAGTTTTTTCTAACGCTGGATGTTGTTCTCCTACATAGGAAGTGTGCTGATGAACTTTGGGCAAATAATCCTTTACATAGTCTGGACCTGTGAAAGAAAAAGTATTTAAAACTTCTCCACCCTTTATTCTAAGATACTTCTGCTATTTTAACCTTGGAAATACTAATAGCCAATAATTACATGGCACTTACTATGTTCTAGGTGCGATTACAAGCCTTTTAGACATGTAAATTCAATTAATGCTTATTAATAACCAAATGAGATTTGTAGAATTATTTTTCCCAGTTTATGTATGGGGGAAATGAGGTACAGAAAAATTGGTTACTTGTCCAGAATTACAGCTAACAAGTTCTCTGTTACCCAGGCAGGCTGATGTGAAGGTTGTGCTCCTCATTGCCCCACTAAACTGCTTTGTTTATAAATCAACTTATTACAGACATAGGCTGGATGTGGTGGTTTATGCCTGTAATCCCAGCATGTTGAGAGGCCAAGGTGAGCAGATCTCTTGAGCTCAGGAATCTGAGACCATCCTGGATAACTAGTGAGACCCTATCTCTACAAAAAATTTAAAAAATTAGCCAGGCATGGTGGCACACACCTGTGGTCCCAGCTATTTGGGAGACAGAGGCAAGAGGACTGCTTAAGCCCAGGAGGTGGAGGCTGCAGTGAGCTGCCACTGCACATCAGCTTGAGAGCAGAGCAAGACCGTCTTTCAAAAAGACATAATATATACTAAAATTTCTCACATGCCACATTTTCAGAATGTAGGCCTTCAGACATTGAGGTATTTTATCTAGATAGATAAAAATCTGAAATGAGTATTAGAATACTCCTCAAATGTATTAGCAAAAATTGAAAAATGGAAAAAAATTGTTAGATGAGGATAACTTATAACAGATGATGACTCAAGAAAGAAATATTTATATTTTAAATGTAAAACAATGAACAAAAAATAATCAATGAATTATAGAAGTGGGTGAAACAAGCAGAAATAAGAGAAGGTCTGGAAAAAGATCACTTAAATTCTTTTATACTTTAAGTTCTGGGATACATGTGCAGAATGTGCAGGTTTGTTATGTAAGTATACATGTGCCATGGTGGTTTGCTGCACCCATGAATCCATCATCTACATTAGGTATTCCTCCCAATGCTATCCCTCCCCTAGGCCCCCAGCCCCCAACAGGTTCCAGTGTGATGTTCCCCTCTGTGTCCATATGTTCTCATTGGTCAACTTCCACTTATGAGTGAGAACATGAGGTGTTTGGGTTTCTGTTTCTGTGTTAGCTTGCTGAAAATGATGGTTTCCAGCTTCATCCATGTCCTTCAAAAGGATGAACTCATCCTTTTTTATGGCTGCATAGTATTCCATGGTGTATATGTGCCACAATTTCTTTATCCAGTTTATCATTATTGGGCATTTGGGTTGGTTCCAAGTCTTTGCTGTTGTAAACAGTGCCACAATAAACATACGTGTGCATATCTCTTTATAATTGAATGTTTTATAACCCTTTGGGTATATACCCAGTAATGGGATTGCTGGGTCAAATGGTATTTCTAGTTTGAGATCCTTGAGGAATTGCCTGTCTTCCACAATGGTCAAACTAATTTGCACTCCCACCAACAGTGTAAAAACGTTCCTATTTCTCCACATCTCTCCAGCATCTGTTGTCTCCTGATTTTTTTTTAATGATCGCCATTCTAACTGGCGTGAGATGGTATCTCAATGTGGTTTTGATTTGCATTTCTGTAAAGACCAGTGATGATGAGCTTTTTTTCATATGTTCATTGGCTGCATAAATGTCTTCTTTTGAAAAGTGTCTGTTCATATCCTTTGCCCACTTTTTGATGGGGTTGTTTTTTTTCTTGTAAATTTGTTAATTAATCATCTTCGTGTGAAAAGTACATACCTTAGAACCATTGCATCCTGGTACACCAGCAAGTCCATACGGCCCAGTATTGCCTGGGGTGCCCTGGAAGAAGAACAAATCTCAATGAGGATGGTCATCCCAAGAAACAGCACCAAACCCAAGGGAAAAGACAGACTGATTTAAATAGCTCTTGAAATATAAATGATTGTTTATATGGTTGAGTAGTAATTACGTACATCGTGGTTTTGTATATAATTTCAGTAACAACAAACTAAACAGGAAGATTAAAATGAAGACTTATCAAGTGAGATGTGGATATTTTAGATAAAGCAAAAGACTTTTATCCATAAAATAAAGTCCCTTAACACACTGTATTAAGCTGGGGAGAAAGGAAGGGAAAAAGAAGAGGAAAATATGCACAGATGAAACTATTTTATTATTCTATGCTATTAAATACAATAATTTCATTCTATCCTATCCTATCCTATCAGCTTGTAATATATAGTTTGCTTCAGTACCTGTGGGGGTTAATTCCAGGACTCCCATGGATACCAAAATCCACAGATACTCAAATCTCTTATATAAAATGATATCGTATTTCATATAACCTATACATATCCTCCTGTATACTTAAATTCATCTCTAGATTACTTATAATACCGAATACAGTGTGAATTCCATGTAAATAGCTCTTATACTGTAATGGTTTTTAAGTTTATGCAATTTTTATTATTATTTAAAAATTTTTTGATCTACAGTTGATTGGTAGAATCCATGGATATGGAATCAATGGATATAGAGAGCTGACTTACTATATAATTTACTAACTATCTCATCCCATCCCATGCCATCCCATTCTATCCTGCTTGTATTTCAGGAAGTACAATTTGACTCATATGTCATATAAATCCATGCACTAATATCATATACCATCCTAAGGTGCTATTTTCTTCATGTAACAAATGTATTAGAACACATTTCCTTGTACCACTGTTTTAACTTCTTTATTAAAATGAGCTTACATTTAAATTTTCTAGCTACGGATTTTTCCTATTACTTACTGGAAGTCCAGGAGAACCGGAAAATCCTGGCAATCCAGTTATTCCCTGAAGACAGAAAAAAAAAGAAGGGGTGGCAAAAAGAATAAACAACAACAATAAAAACTTTAAACATCTTTAATCTATAAACATAAATGTATTTACCATTGCAATAATCTTTTTCTGCAACTATAACTGGGAATAGCTTGAAATGATTGGGAAAACAAACACGAAAGGTTTGACAAACTTTTGTAAATCTCACATTTATGTAATTGTTAAAAAGATATCATTAAGATTATTTTTGGCTTTGGGGATAGATTCCTAAAGTACAATATGCATACAATAAAGTGCTCCAATCTTCTTAGAACAGCTTTACTGAACAGCTTAATGAATGTTGACCTATGTGCACTTTTGTACACCATCATTCCGTCAGACACAGAACTTCTGTATTGCTCCAGAGGTTCCTTCATGCCCTTTCTTGGTTGGTTTAACACTGCCCCTAATGTGGTAACCACTCTTTTGACATCTATCATTATGGATTAGTTTTACCTGTTCTTCACCTTCATCTATGGAACTATATGCAGTGTACTCCTTCATGACATTTGTGTAAGTCCTACGGTGCAAAGCTGATCTTTTAAAAAGAAGAATGAATTCATCAAACGATCAGGATGGACTGGTTGGACTACTAACCCTTACACCTTTGGCACCAGTGAGTCCTGGAAGTCCTGGAGAGCCCTAGATTCAAGTGAAAAAAGAAAAAGTAAACACTCTGAAAATTATTTGGTACTAAGAAATATATACATTAAACCCAGTCTTATTCACATGCCAAGCTGTTTTGCTCTTGTGATTATTTCACTGTTAATAAGATTCTATTGCTTGTTTATTTCATGGGAGCTAAATTGTTTATCAGAAAAGACAAAAATTCATTCAAACCCTTACTACTCAAAGTGGGGCTTGGGGCCTGCAGACTTAGCATTACCTGGAAACTCATTAGAAATGTTCAATCTTAGATCTGCCTCACCTCCCAGACTATTGATCCAGAATCTGCCTTTTTAACATGATTCTTTAGTGATTCTTGTACACATTAAAGTCTGTGATGTGCTGCTGCAAAAGTCCCAATTAGCCACACAGCTGCTGGGGTCTGATAAAAATGAATGACACAATTACAATGGTGGATGAGAATGGCAGCCATATTTCTGTGCACAAGAAACACTGTATTAACAAAATGTGCCTGACATGCACAAGGAAATAAATAGCCAAGCAAAGACTGCCTGAACCAGAGATAAGCTTGCTTTGGGCATGCAATGCATTCAGTTTTGAGGCCCTATTTCTTGGAGAATAACCTTAAATGGAGACTGTTTCAGCTAGGCCATGTGTTGTGAAAGTTTCATTGTTCAAAAGCCATTTTCATCATTCCAGAGAGTTTCAGTATGTTTTGTTTTATTATTATTATTATTATTGTTTGAGGAAAAGGTTGTTACAGAATCCTCTGAGGTTGCACTGTCAAGGCTAAAGTCAGTCTCTCCCATCTGAGGTGGAATTCTGGGGTGCGTGACTGTGTTCAAAGCCATTCCCCTTCTCTACAGGATTCTACTCATGTTATGCAGAAAGCAGAAGGTTTTACTTTCCCACTGTAAATTTTTTTAATGTGGAAAATATTTAAAACTAAGAAATCTTGTAAATCTAAGACATCGTTTTGGTCAGGTTTTAATATCTTCTAATTATCTGCCTTTGGTCATATTATCTTTTGCAGCTATGAATAGATATCTGTAAGCTTTATATGCTTTAAAATACAAATCTGTGACAATATGGCACTCAGGTTTTCTGGATTAATTTTATCGAATGCCTGCACTCATGTAACTCATACTAAGCATCATGTGTTTACGACTATTTTAATGAATTGTAGCATCTCTAAAGAAATGCTAAAGAGAATCAAGCAGAGTAGGGTATAGAAAGCAATTTTTTTTAAGAAAGGAATGGCATTAGGCTGATCTAAGTCCAGGGTTGAAGTGGCAAACTTGTCCTACCAGTGGAACTGGAGGAAAACCTGAGTCCTTACCCTAGAGGAAGCCAGTGTTCAGTTTCTGCCCAGACTCTCAATGACTTTTTCAAAATTAGGGTGAGAAGAAGGAGAAATGGACAAAGAGAACACATATATGAATATGGTAGACAGGGAAATGGCAGAATTACTGGAAAACAGCAAGCTCTTGCATTTTTACTTGTAAACCGTGGGTATGGATTTAGATTCTTTGGTTTCAAGAGTTTGATTCTGGCATCATTTATGTGACATAAGAAATGCATATTTGTTCTATGTCTTTGGTTTCTGACACAGAGCTCCCAAAACCCTTCTAATATTCTGAGTGATAGTGTAAAGATCATCTTTTGTTCTAATATTTGATGTTTGACCTCAGTTCTTGACTCAGACTTTCTAAATCCCTTGGAATATCCTGGGTGATAGAAGTGTCTTTTGTTATTAAGCGGCAACTCTTGGTGGGCTCCCAGATGGGGGCTGGTCATCAGGAAGACTGAGCCATGATTTGAAGCTGGAAATTCTCAGCTCCATCACACACTTCAGTGAGGAAAGGGGAGCTGGAGATTGAGTTTATAGTTGATCCTGCCCAAATGATGACACCTCCGTAAGAATCCCTAAAGCATGGCATTCAGAGAGCTTCTGGGTGGGTGAACATCCACGTTCCAGGAGGGTAGTGCACCTTAACTCCATGGTGACAGAAGCTCCTGGACTTGAGATCCTTTGGACCTCCTCTGATGTATCACTTCATCTCTTTTTCATAAACTGATAAATGTTCCTATGAGTTCTATGAGGCTCTTTAGCAAATTATCAAACCGGAGGAGGAGGCCATGGGAATCTATGATTTATTTGTAGCCAAGTTGGACAGAATTACGGGTAACTGAAGACCTACTCCTATGACTAGTCCTGAAGTGGGGACAGTCCTGCGGGACTGAGCCCTGATCATATGGGATCTGCGCTAACCCCAGGGATCTAATGTCATAATTGAATTGTTGGGTACCCAGTTGGTATCCAGAGAGTTGGAGAATTGTTTGGTGTGAGGACAACCCCACGCACAGTGTAAAATCGGGTGTGCACTCTTATTGTGCTCCCTGTGGGCTGCATGACCCAGGGAAAATTACTCCAATGTTCTGTTAGTTTTCTCATCCAGGTCGTGGAGGTGATTATGGGAACTATAAGTCACCATAGTCATGATTTGTGGGATTGATGTGAGGAGTAAATGAGATCCAGAAAGAAATTGGTGGCTCAATACCACACACAGAGTACGTATGCAGTAGGTTGGCTGTGGCTTTGATTACTGTTTACATATCCATTCATTATCCTCATACCTATTCTTTTTTTTTTTTTTTTTTTTTTTGACAGGGTCTTGCTCTGTTGCCCAGGCTGGAGTGCAGTAGCATGATCATGGCTCACTGCAGCCTCCACCTCCAGGTCTCAAGCAAGCCTTCCACCTCAGCCTCCTGAGTAGCTGAGGCCACAGGCATGTGCCACCAAACCCAGCTGATTTTTGCATTTTTGGTAGAAACTGAGTCTCCTTATGTTGCCTAGGCTGGCCTCAAACTCCTGGGCTCACATGATCCTCCTGCCTCAGCCTCCCAGAGCGCTGGGATTACAGGCATGAGCCACTGTGCCTGGCCTCTAATATATATTCTAATATATTATGAGATTTTTAAAAGACCCTGTATAGATTAATTATAATTATTGTTCATAGCTCATTAGTTGGTTTATACCTTGCTGGAGGCCAGTAGTCAGGGGAATGAATGTGTGGGTGCGTGAGAAGCCAGGCTTAAGTCTAGCTAATGTCCATAGCAGGAAAGAGTACTCAGCAAATCCAGTGGTTATGCAGTTATTTAGTAAATCCTCTAGGGTATTTATTTAAACAAAGCTCTTTGCTGTATCACAGACTTTAGGATAAGAATGTGTGATGAGTGTGAAGGGTCGTAGACTCTGGATGTTTAAGGGACCAGAAGGAAAAGAGAAATCCACAAAGGAAGGGAAGGATGGGGAGGTAGGAGAAATACAGAAACAAAGACAGACAAGTGTTTCAAGGAGAGGAGAGAGAGCCACATAATTTGAAACTAAGCAGAGGGGTTCAGGCGAGATTAAGACACCAAAGTATGTATTGGCATTGGCCTCCTGAAGGTCATTGGTGATCTTTGCTGGAGTGTTTTCAGAGGAGTGGTGGTAGATGGCAAATTATCACTGAGGACTGAATAGCTGATGAACTATAGGCAGCATGTTCTTTTAAGAAGTTTGACAGACAAAAGAAAGTCAGGGAGAAGATGGCAATCCCTTGGTCCCAAGACCTAAAAGATGAAGAGGAAGTTTTGTATTATCATGGGAAAATGTTTGCATGTTTAAGAACTGAAAGACAAAAGCCAATAACCAAAGAAAAGCTGGAATGTCCGGAGAGAGAAAGGAGGCACCTCATGGCACAAGGAATTGCAAGGATGGAGGCACGGGTGGCTGGACAGGTCTTGAAAAGGAGCATAAAGTGCTCTCATTCTCTAATGTAGGAGGAAAAGAGGTAGGAACAGATGCAGATGGAGAAACTGTGTAGATTAGGGAGGGAGATGAATCTGAGCCACAGAGTTGGAGAAAATGATGATCATTTGCAAGTCTTGGAACAGGATTCAGTTCTATGTGGCCAGCTAATTCTGGAGACCAGGATTTGCCATGCACCTAGTAGTTGGCTAAGATGTGGAATTCTTTCCAGGTTCACAACAGCGCAGGGGGTAGGCGTGAAGAGGGTTGGGTGGGTTGAGAATTTTCTAGGCTTGCAGGATGACATACCTTGGGTCCCTGTGGTCCAGGCAAGCCTTCAGGACCTGTGAATCCTTTCTGGCCAGGAGAACCAGGGGGTCCAGGAAAGCCTTTCTCCCCCTGTTAAAACCAAAACATGAGAAACGCACAGAAGAGCTACTATCCAACGATAAACACACCAATAACCATTATGTTCTCTTGTTTATGACTTCATGTGACTCTGCATATTTTTTCTTTGGACTAAAAAAATCATAATTAGCACTCAGAAGTGACTACATAGGTAACTAGAAAGCTACCAGTTGTTAGTATTTGTCTATAGGCTTGCAAGTGGTGGCCCTTGGTCTTGTAGAAACTTTAATTTCCTCCAGATGGTAGAGCTATGTAGAGCAGAGCTGAAGGGAGAAGGAATAAAAAATTAAAGGGAAAGCCCAGGTAGAAACATCAAGGTTAGTGGAGTGTTTGTTGTGTGATTGAGAGACAGTGAGGGTCAGGTGCAAGAAGGTGTTTGGGGAGTGTACATAATTATGTAGCTTGAAGGAACGCCACCAGGCAGGTTATGAGTCTCAGCCTTTTCTTGATTACACAGGAGTTAGTCATTTAATCTGCTATTTGTGTAGGAGATGCAATTGAGGTAGCAAGGGTGGCATAACCAAAAAAGTTTGAGCTCAATAATGTTTTGGAAGGAGTCAGATAATATTAGGGGAAGTACTTTAAGCCCAAGGCTTGACATGGTTCTACCAACAAACAATCTTCCCATGGATGTGGATCTTGGAATTATGTTTGTCCCTCAGTGTCGGTGGGGGATTGGTTTCAAGACCTTCTCCCTATCCAAAAACCTGCGGATTCATATACCAAATGATATGTTATTTGCATATAACCTAGCACATGCTTCCATATACTTTAAATCTCTAGGTGACTTAGAATACCTAATACAGTGCAAATGCTTTGTAAATAGTTGTTATACTGCAGTTTTAAACTTTATTGTTGTATTATTTTTTATTTCCCCCCACGTATTTTCAATATGCCATTGGTTGAATCTGAGGATTCGGAAACCGTGGATAAGGAGGACCGACTGTACTCTTCAGCAGTAAAGGCCACCAGCTGATTTGGTCAATTGGGTCAATTTAGTGACACAACTGGCAAATTAAAACAAAAAAGAACAAGTCAGCTATTTTACATTGTGTGTGTGCACACACACTCAATAAGAAGAGAAATAAAAGAATGTACTAGACCCCTGTCACTACGTAGTTACTTTCATACACCCTAGAATAGCATCTTGCAAATAGTAGAAACTCAATAAATGCTTCTTGAGTGCAAGGTGAATCCCAGAGAAGGTGCTTCCCAGTGGAAACCTGACTTCTAAGACATTTATAGATTCAAGAAAAAACCTAAATCCAACTACATGTGAATTATGAAATAATTGTAAACAAGTATAATAATAAGTATAATTAGCACACACATTATATAGAAATTATTTTAGATAAAGAGCTTAAATATGTTCTTAAAACTTTTTAAAATAGTCATCCTTCAGTATTGTTAAACAATTAATTAGTGTCTCTGAAGAAAGGACTTGGTAAACAAAGAAAAAAACTTTAGTTCTGCCTCTATCTTAATTATCACAAATTGCAAGTTAATGGAGCGAATTAATGAGATTTCACGGCATTCCTTTTTTTCTTGAATTCTGCAATGGAGCTACTTCCCTCTGCTGAATTTCTGCCTCAACCAGTGTGCTGCTGTGGAATTTCTCCACCAGGGGGAGATGTTGAACCAATGCTGCAGGGCAAAACTGTGAATTTAAATGTTTATTTCCTGTCAAAGTGAATGAATCAAATCGTTTTCAGTTCTTCTCTTGTGTTTATCAACATTGTAAATAGCGTATACATATGGAGGCTTGTCATAAACTTTCTTTTTCTCCTTCATTTGCTACTTATTCTTTACAGACCAAGAGAATTATAATTTAATTGCCAGTGTATATACAAGGTATCTGAAGCTTCCTAGACAACTTTTTTTTTCTTTTTTTTAAGGTTAACGTTTATATACAATTACTTTAAAATTGGATTTGGGAAATAGAACAACATACTGCTAATCTTTCTGCTACCGATGAAAGAAGAAGGTGAGTTACTAGAGCTTTGCAGCATAAAGAAGCAGTATTAGGTTTTGTTTTTACCTTCTGCCCTTTGGCCCCATCACAGAAGCACTGGGCCTTGTCTTTACAGATACAGCCCTAAGAAGAGAGAAAGAGTTTTGTTTAGAAACAGCTGCATACATCCAAATCAACAGGGTAAAAGCAAATGTATTTCTCTGTTCTTTGAGTATTGGACACTATCCATTAGGAGCCAGGGGACTTGTAGCAATAGATCAATAGAAAGAACACAAAAGTGAGAAGATGTTGCATGTGGCAGAAATGTCGGAGAAGAATACATCATTTGTATTGTACTTGGGAATTTTAAGTATTTGGCTGGTACCAAAGTAATTATGTTTTTTGCCATTACTTTTAATTACATTTTTACCATCCTAATAATTTATTTATGAAATGACAAAGTCACCTATCCTTTTTTTCAGAATAATATCTATTTGAATCATAAGAAATTGCTACTGTCATAGGTAGAAAGTGGTTAAATAGTGGCAAATTCCTAGGTTCTGTATAATGTTCCTATATGTATATGTGTATATATGTATACTGTATACATGTATATGTACCTTGTACGTAGAACACAATGCATTTCATTGGTGCCATTACTTGGACATTTCTTTGGTTTGCCATTACTTTCAGTGGCAAAAACCACAATAAATTTTGCACCAACCTTACTTATATTTCTGTAGATTAATATGTAATATATTCTATAGGTAATATTAAGGTTTTCTTTGCCTGAAATAATGTTTAAGACTGAGACGGCATTCAATACCCATTATGCATCTTTAAGGAGAACAAACTAACTCATTAATGCTAATATCAGAATGTCCTTTTTTTTTAATTCTCAAATATTTTGAGCAACAGAATGTTTTTTCTTATAAAACCAAAACCAAAATAAAAAAATTTAGCTGTGAGCTAGGCATGCTTTATCCTACCTAACTAGTTACTGTGATACACTTACCCCCCAGCCCTCACACCTGTGCACATACCAGCTCCAATGGACATCAAATTTTTAAAACTTTTCTCTGCCAGCAGAAGAACAAAGAAACAGTTTCAAATAATAGACTTAAAATGTGTTTTGGCTAGACACAGTGACTTATGCCTATAATCCTAGCACTTTGAGAGGCTGAGGCAGGCAGGTCACTTGAGGTCAGGAGTTTGAGACCAACCTGCCCAACCTGGTGAAACCCCGTCTCTACTAAAAAATATAAAAATTAGTCAGGCGTGGTGGTGGGCTCCTGTAGTCCCAGCTACTCAGGAGGCTGAGGCAGGAGAATTGTTTGAACCTGGGAGGTGAAGGTTGCAGTGAGCTGAGATCATGCCATTGCACTCTAGCCAGGGTGACAGAGCAAGACTGTGTCTCAAAAAAAAAAAAGTGTTTTGACATACATGCTACATATTATATGGTTATGCATTAATCCTTTGCTTTATTATTTTTTTCAGGTTAATATTAACTGAAAATTAATTTGCTTTCTCCAGAAAATATATTGATAACAGAGGCCAGGCAAGTCTAGGGGATATACTGGCTGGTTAGTAGGGAAAATAAAAAAAGAAATGCTAGGTATTCCTAAGGTGGAGAATTCTATTTATGCAACCAAAACAAACAAACAAAAAAAACCCCAAACAAACAAAAATATCTTTAATTGTATATCTTTCCTTAGTCTTGGGCAGTAGGCCTTGCTGTCATTCCAGGAAGGGAGTGCGTAGTAATTTTGAGACATTCATCATTTGACACTCAGCATGTTTATATACACAGCAATTTATAGGAATAGGAAGTAACTACTGAGTATCTACCCAGAGGAAAAGAAGTCATATGAAAATGACACTTGCACACACTTATTTATAACAGCAGAATTCAAGATTACAAAAGTATGGAACCAGCCCAAATGCCCATCAGTTAACAAGTGGATAAAGACAATGTGGCATATATACCACGTAATACTACTCAATGATAAAAAGGAATGAAATAGGCTAGGCACGGTGGCTCACCCCTGTAATCCCAGCATTTTGGGAGGCTGAGGCGGGTGAATCACCTGAGCTCAGGAGTTCAAGACCAGCCTGGGAACGTGGTGAAACCCCATCTCTACTAAAAATACAAAAATTAGCCAGGTGTGGTTGGCAGGTGCCTATAATCCCAGCTACTCCAGAAACTAAAGCCAGAGAATCGCCTGAACCTGGGAGGCGAAGATTACAGTGAGCCGAGATTGTGCCATTGCACTCCAGCTTGGGTGACAAGAATGGAACTCCATCTCAAAAAAGAAGAAGAAGAAAAAGAGAATGAAATAATGGCATTCACGGCAACCTGGATGGAATTGGAGACCACTGTTCTAAGTGAAGTAACTCAGGAATGGAAAACCAAACATCGTATGTTCTCACTTAGAATTGGGAGCTAAGCTATGAGTACGCAAAGGCTTAAGAATGATACAATGGACTTTGGGGACTTGGGGGAAGGGTAAAAGGGGAGTGAGGGATTAAAGACTACACACTGGGTACAGTGTACACTGCTCAGGTAATAGGTGCAGCAAAATCTCAGAAATCACCACTTTTTTTTGTTTGTTTTACCCCTTCTGTTGAATGGTTGCAAACACAAACTTGAGTTCTAATAAAGAATTGCATTTAAAAAAAAAAAAAAACCTGCAGAGGCCAGCCAGCCGAGGTCACCACCACCAAGGGTAGAAGCTGACAGGCAGGAGGAACCTGGGCAGCTGGAGGAATCTGGGAAGAAAGACGCCCCGCGCTCTCAGGAAACCAAGACCAAGCAGGCGCCTGGAGACACCGCTGCCAAGCTGCTCCGGAGGCCTAACTTCCAGTTTTTGGAACCAAAATACGGCTATTTTCACTGCAAAGATTGTAAGACCAGGTGGGAGAGTGCTTGCGTGTGGTGCATTTCTGGAACTAACAAGGTTTATTTCAAACAACTCTGTTGTAAATGCCAAAGAGTTTTAACCCTTACCGAGTAGAAGCAATCCAATGTCAGACCTGCTCAAAGTCTCATTGTTTCTGTCCTCAAAAGAAAAGACACACTGATCTAAGGAGGCCTCATCGACAAGAACTGTGTGGTCGCTGCAAAGACAAGAGATTCTCCTGTGGCAATATTTACAGCTTTAAATATGTCATGTGACTTGTACAGGACCCCTGAGCTCTTCTT
>CAUYLG010078006.1:0-46702 GCA_963573385.1 Cacajao melanocephalus
TTTTTTTATTTTTTTTTTTTTTTTTTTTTTTTTTTATTTTTTTTATCTTTTCTATCTTCTCACCCAAAAAAAAAAAAAAAAAAAAAAAAAAAAAAAAAAAAAAAAAAAAAAAAAAAAAAAAAAAAAAAAAAAAAAAAAAAAAAAGATGCTCGGTACTGCAAAGAAAAATCAGCACTGAGACAAAGGATCTTTCAGCAATGCAATTTTAAATTCCTGGACTGCAGGAAGGGTACTGTCGCTAGCCATCTTGCCAGGAGAGTGCAAAGAACAAAGGGAATACATACAAATTTATTCCTTACGCATTTGGGGTTGTCCTTACTGCTGTGTCTGGTCTCCGTTGGCTGGAGCCAGACCTCACAATCTGAACTAAAACCCAATTGGCTAACAACTTAAAACTTTTCTAAACAGGTAAAAGCAATGGAGACCTGGGGCATGCCTGTGAGCATGTCCAGCACAGATATCTTGGTTAAAGTACAAGGACATAGAATGTACCACGTACCTGTAAGCACAGCATATCGAACAGGTACATAGGATAGGGCTTAACAAAGTTATTAGCACACTTAGGATTTAACAAGAAAGGAAACTTTAAAAAGGAACTTTTCTACTTCCTACATTTTCTACTTCTTTGCTACATCTCTTATTTTCTATGAACCTCAGTGTTTTCAGATATAAAATGAAGGTTTAAATTTGTTTCTCTCTAATTGTAAAGGTCCCTGATTTTATAATTCCATGAAAAAGTGAATATATCTTGAACGGGTCAACCTAAATAACAAAGACTCAAAGACTCTCTAAAAGAAAGTAACATTTATTTTATAATAGGGCATTGCAGTGGGAGTATAGGTGCTATAGTAAACGGTGTGCTTATTCAGGGGGGTAAGGGAAGACAAAGGTTTTTAAATGAAAAATGGGGAGAATTACATAATTGTTTTGAAATTTTTATCCTTGGCTACAAGGGTCAGTAACAAGGGTGTGCCAGTCTGTGGTTGGATAGGCAGTTTCTGGGTAGATGTCCTCACAGTATTTTTCATGTAAGATTGCAGTGGCCTTCATGCAAGATTGTGTTTTTGGCAGTTTTTTTGCGATAGCTTTTGCTATCAGACATTTATGCATGAGGACCATCTCTTTATGGCCTTCCCTTGCTCCATTTGTCAGGGTTGGTTTTTGTTTTTCTGTTGTTTTAAGCAGAAATGACTTCGTTTTGATTCTGACAACTTTCACAAATGCTTACTGTGTTTTGAGTAGTGAATGAAACACTTTTGTGGATTCAGAGGTACTCTAACGTTCTTGTCCATAAAGTACTTACATTATAAAATATTTTACAAAACAATTGCTCACAATATGAGATCATAAATTGAATACAAAAGTGTATAATGCAGATTGTGAATTCTGTGGAAGCTTAGAAAAGAGAATAATTAACAAAGACTGATTTCACCATGGAAGTAGTAGATTTTTGATCTGAAACTAGGTAGGATTTAGTTAAATGGATAGAGTGGAAGGGTGTTCTGGATAGAGAATAAGACATGTACAGAAAGGAAGTCTTTAATGAGCGTAACATCATACGGAGTTGTGGCAAAGAGAGATTCAGTTAAAGTCAGCCTGCCTGTGTTGGAGATTATATGAACAATGGGAAAATAGGATTGGCCCATAGAGGACATAGGAATCTAGGCAGAAATGTTTAGCTTTAATGAAGGCGAGAACTGGGAGCCATTGTAGATTCTTCAGTAGAATATTATGATAGAAGTAGTATTTAAGAAAGGTTAGTATAATGCCATGTACTTTGAGGAAGGTGTGAAACTACCTTGTTTTGGGTAGCATGTAGACATTTTGCATACCTTTTTATTTAATCATCCATCTTTGGAGAGTTTAAATAGCTTGCCAAGGATCCTATGCCTTGTAAGTGCTTTGAGCCAGGATTTGAACTAATGTCTGTCTGACTCTAGAAAGTTAGATGGGAGAGTCCTCAATCAGGAAGCATTAGCTACAGTAACCCACCTATGAGGTAGTGAGGATCATATACCCAGTAGCAGTGGGAATGGAAAAGAAGAGATGGAGCTAAGAGAGAAATTTTTAAAGAATTAGTTGACTGATATATATATAGGGAATGAAAGAGAGAATAAGTTTAAGAAGATACTGAAGTTTTGTGCAGCAAGTGAAGATTACTGTGATTTGTGGTGGTTGTTGGGGATGGAGACAGATAGGAGGGACTGGAGAGATAAATGAAATAATATCAGATTTGGGAGTGTCAAATTTTAGACATCATTAAGCATTTACATAATAAGTAAAGACATAGGAAGATTTGAGGATTTGAGACTCCTCAACTTACTAGATATTTGAAGTCATGAGAATGAAGAGGCTTCCAAAAGAGAAATGATCATGAAAGAAGTGCAAAGGACTTTGAGATGTAATGCTCAAGCTTATTCTGTAGGTTTAGGAAGAGGAAATATATCAAACAGCTGTCCAACTATTGTTATATCATACTACCTAAGTTGCTGAGACTCAACATGGATGTTCTTAGATTTACATTTTAACCTCTGTCAGAACTAGATTTTGCTTATTATGTTTCCACTAAAAATGGAATAAGTATAAATGAATTTCAGTACATGATCAAGTTTTTCTAAACAGCAGAACCTTTGGTTCTTTCTTTCTCCTCCCCTCCCCTCCCCTTTTGAAATGGGGTCTTGCTCTGTCACCTAAGCTGGAGGGCAGTGGAGCCATCATAGCTCACTGCAGCCTCAAACTCTTGAGCTCAAGCAGTCCTCCAGCCTCAGCCTGTCAAGCAGCTAGGATTACAGGCACACGCCACCATGTTCAACTAATTTTAAAATTTTTTGTAGAGACAGGGTCTCACTGTATTGCCTAGGCTGGTCTCAAGCTCCTGGCCTCAAGAGATCCTTCTGCCCTGACTTCCCAAAGCACTGTGATTATCAGCTGGTCTTTCAAGCAAGATTTGTTAATTTATTTTTATGACCCTATTCCAGTATATCTTTTGGTGAATGTTCTAAAGAGCATTTTTAATTTGTACTTATATTACTGACTTGGTTCTTCTGTGAAACATTTAAAAGCTGGGATTCGACAACAGAAGCACAGGCAACAAAAGAAAAAATTGACAAATCAGACTTCATCAAAATTTAAATCTTACACCAAAAGATGCTATTAACAAAATAAAAAGACAGCACAGGATGGGAGAAAATATTTGCAAATTATATATCTGATAAGGAATTAATATCTAGAATGCGTAATAACTCAACAACAACAGAAAAATGAACCCATTTTAAAATGGGTAAATGGATATTTTTCCAAAGAAAATATACAAATGGTTGATAAGCATGCGAAACAATTGCTCAACATCACTAGTCATTAGGGAAATGCAAATCAAACTACAGTGTGATAACACTTCATGTTCATTAGGATGGCTATTATTTTTTAAAAATGGAAAATAAGTGTTGCCAAGGATGTGGAGAAATTGGAATCCTGTGTATTGCTGGTGAGAATGTAAAATTATATAGCCACTCTGGAAAACAGTTTGGGCACTCAAAAAATTAAATATGAAGTTACCATGTGATCCAGCAATTACACCTCTAGGTATATACCTAACCAAACTGAAAGCAGGAATTCAAACAGATACTTGTAGGTAAATGTTCACATTAGCACTATTCACAGTAGCCAAAGGTGTCAACAGTCCAAATGGCCATCAAAAGATAAATAGGGAGACAAAAATGTGTGTACATACAGTGGAATATCATTCAGCCCTAAAAAGAAGTGAAATTTCACCGCATACCACAATATGGATGAACCTTGCATATATTATGCTCAGTGAAGTGTGTTGTATGATTTCACTTACGTGAAGTATGTAGAATAGGCAAATTCATAAGTACAGTAGTAAGTAAAATCACATTTCTCTTTCTCTTCTTATCCTGCTCCTACCTAGTCCTGTGTGGTTAGTGTCAAAGTCTATGCAAGTAAGTAAGTACTATTGTACTTATGAATTTGCCTATTCTAGATAGCTCATGTGAGTACAATAGAGGTTGCCAGGGCTGGGGAAAGGGGGAATGAGGAGTTCTGTAGATGTATAATGGCGGTGGTTGCATAACATTGTGAATGTACTTAATGCTACAGAACTATACACACTTAAAAATTGTAAAAATGGTAAATTTTGTGTATATGCATATATGTATATGTATTTGTATATTTTGCGATAATTTAAAAGAAAAAGCTAATGGCTGTTTTACAAGGTTATAGACATCATTATACCCATTATAATACAAGGTGTCAATGTGGTCTATCTTAAAGATGCTCTCTTTTATATATTTAGTTATTTTGTGACCATATTCTTTGTCATGTATTTGTTGATCGTTTACCTGTCTTGATCCTTATTTTAAGAGCAACTAGCAGCCTTCTACTTCATCAGTTTCTGTTGCTTGATTTTTAATTACCTAAAGCTTTAGGTTATTTCGGATAATTTTGGATCTTAAAATAACATTTGTATGGATGTTCTTATATTAAAATCAGTGGTAATCATAGTATTTTTAAAAGTATTAAAACGATAATATATTCATTCTCTTATTAAGAATTAAAAAATCCATCTGTCATAGAAAAATCTTCCCTCATTGCAGTATTTTGCTTGCAGGATGAAGATGAACTGGATTCCCACACCATGGTAAAGACTAGTGTGGAGAGTGTAGGCACCATGCGGGCCACAAGCACCATGAGTGAAGGGGCCCAGACCATGATTGAACATAATAGCACCATGCTGGAATCTGACTTGGGGACCATGGTGATAAACAGTGAGGATGAAGAAGAAGAAGATGGAACTATGAAAAGTATGTGGCTTTTTTACATTGAATATTAGTTTTCTAATTTGAAAAGATACTTCTATAGAAACCAGTCTAGTTCTGTGTTACTTTTTATAGCCAATTGTGGAAAATTTTGTTTCTTAGATTTACGTAACAGTAAAAAAGAGTATGGCACAAGTCACCTTTTTAACATTTTATTTTAATGTAGCAGAAAGCAACACATCTTCCACTTAGAGTTATGGAACTTTTTTCTGTTGAAGATTGCTAACCCACAACTTAATTTGCAAAGTATTTTAGAGAGAAAAAGATAGTGTTCCTAACACTTACTTTCCCAATTAAAAAAGTAAACCTAAAATTGTCTTCCAATACATTCAACAGACTATTATTTTATGTTGTCCAAAGTATTAGTTAAGCTACAAAGAGCAGTGTGAGCTATGGGAAGAAATAAGGTGGGAAAATAAGAAACACTAGAAAGAAGGATTAAGAGACAGGTATGCTCATACAGAATATTCACTTCCACAAATATTTACTGCTGCCTGTCATATGCAAGGCACAGTGCTGGGGTGCTCTAGTGGCTAAAATGATGATCAAACATTCTCTCTGACTTCTTGCTTACAGAGTGATGATGGTAAGTATACTTTCACAGACTAGCATTTCTCTGTTTTAAAAACAGTTTTTAAAGATTCTGCAGTTAACAATGTAGGACATTATAATTTCACAGTGATAGGCAAAAAAACCACAAATTTTCTCTTAGCACCAGCTGACCTTTCTCTTCCCATCCTGCTCCTACCCTAGTCCTGTGTGGTTAGTGTCAAAGTCTAAGCAAGTACTAGGCTGCTTTCCACCAAACAGTATTGCCTCTTAATGGCAGAAAAGCAGAATTAAATGACTTCTAGCATTGTAGAATCTCGAAAATTGTAAATATTCAAGTGATTTGCCGGTACTGCAAAATGGATACCAGAATTTTCTCTCAGATATTTCCATTTCCTTTTTGCCCACCTTTTCTTTTTGCTACTCCCCCTGTGAGATCTGACCCCATAGCTTCAAGTCACATGGCTCGGTACTGCCGCTTTCTTCTTATTTCCTAGTACTGTGTAGCCCATATGGTTGCATATGTACTTTGGATAGAGAAGGTCACGAAGCACAAAATGCAAATAGATTGCTATATTGCCATAATCCTGTGGGTGGAGTATAAATTTTTTATCTTCTGCCACTGGCGGGTCTTCTGAGCCTTTTTCCTGGAAAGCAGCCTAAATCTTGGATTTCATGAAATTCTTAGCTGGCCATCTGATTAGAGTAGGTGTTCCGCATCCATAACATGCCTTACGCCACTGCAGAGGATGGTCTTGTGGCCTCCAGAACCAGCTAGTGTTAGGGTACAGGTAGATCACAAAGACTCTGTGGTAAAACAGTTAACACATTTTTCATCCATATGCAATATCCATTTTCCGTAAGCTGATATAATTTTTTAACTCAAATTTTATGATTCTTAACAGATCAATTAGATCATTGAGTGTTTTGTTGTATCTTTAGGAAGTTACTGAGCATTAAAAGTTGTATAAACAACTTTTCATGCAGTCATATAGTTGAACATCAGCATATATACAGTAGTTCAGAAAAATGAGTCTTTATAGAATTTAATTCATTTAGATTGCAGTGTATCATATTCCAAGGAAGAGAGAGCAGTGATGATGTTTCAGATATCATACTTTAAAATTACATCACAGATTTCTACACATTTTGTGTAGTGACTTTTATGTTTGACATCTACAAAAATTAATATATGTTACAATTTTGTGATAACAAATTATATAGGTATGAGTTTCTGTCACAGATAACTCATTTTGAAGTTAAGCAGATAGTGTTTTATATAGCTGCAGTTGTTTTATGGGCCTCAAGAAGTTTTAAATCTCATGAGCCAACTTTCTGTGTATTTCATTTCTGCAAGTTAGACATCATTCTGTAATGTGGGACTTCAGTGTTTCCAAAATCTAATCAAGTGATGTTAGTGTAAGCCCTAGGGATTGTCATATTGTAGTATAGCAATAGTAAAGAATGTGAAGAAGTTATTGAAGGAAGACTTACTTTTTCTGAAACTACATAATTATTGTAGTTTTATTTTTCTCATGATCTAAATCTTCTTTAAAACTTCTTAAATTAGTTGGTATGAGGTCTCAGCTTATGTTGCATCAGTCAAAGCCACATTTGCTAATATGTCTTTAGCATTTTTGTTCCCTAATAAGATTATTGCAGTATATTATTTTTGGTTTTCTAAAATCTCTACAATATTTACTGAAGATTTTTATTTTCATCTCCTTTTCCATTGGAGTTTCAGGTGAGTTGCCTGATTTAACATCCTTGTCAGTTTAAATTATGTTTACACTTTCTTTTTTATACCTTTAACCATGAAGCTAGAAATTATGGGCCTATTTTCCTTACCTCTAGGAAGTAAAATTACCCACAGACCTTTTGAAGGGAAGTGGAGAAAAATGACAAAAATATTTTAAAGTTGGATCTGCTTTTTAAAAAATGGATGTGGATCCTATGGGCATGTCCCAAGAATAACTGTCTAAACCTGTTTTTAGCAATGATGACATTACTTTTACCTTCCTGCTCTCAGTCTTCCTATTCAAATATCTCTAAGGCCTCCTCATGGGGAGTGTCCAGGCTTCAGCTGTGTAACCAAGATCCTTCACAGTCTGGCACTAGCCAGTATTTACATGTGGATCTCTACTTCTTCCTTATGGATTATGCTTTATCCATACTTGTCTGTGCCAGTTGGAATTCTGAATGGTTGACACTGGGTATAAGTAGGTTGGTTGTCATTTAAGAAAATCAGCTTTTAGGACTTTTTATCCTGGAGTAGATTAGGACCAGGTCAAGAATCTATTGTCATTGAATTTATGGGGTAGGAGAGATTATTTAATAACGGATGACCCTGGGAGAGTAGTAGCTTCAGCAAAGACAAGACAGGCTGTTTAGTTTGTTCAGCTCAGATCTACTCAGTTAGCTCTGTCTTTATGGAGGAACTTTCTGGTCTTACAGAGCTGTGGTTAGATTGGTAGCACTAGTTACCCTGAAGGGAAACTATGTCTTATGGGTATCTGAGGAAGAGCCATACTTTCCAGCCAGGTTTTTATTTTTCATGTGTGTATCTGTTGTTTCCCCAGATCAGTTATGAGGTTTGTCCTAGTGAGAATGCTATATAAATCTCCTCTGCCACATAATAGTAGATGTTCTTGGAATATTGGTTCCATGAATGAATACTAATTACAGTAGAGTCAGAGTCAAAATCTCTGTGTGTGTGTGTGTGTGTGTGTGTGTGTGTGTGTGTGTGTGTGTGTGTATGTATGTTATAGTAGAATTAAAAATACTTAGCTACATAGTTCTGGGAGTTAAGTGAACTTTCAGGTAAACCTACTGCCTTAGTAAGCTACTTTCTTTTCAAGTGTTCTACCATCCCTACTTCTCTTTTCACAGACCCTCCGAAAATGTGTTTCTTAAGATACCCATTTAGCGAAATTCTCGGATAAATATAGATAATATATAATAATCAGAAGTATTTGGGAAATGCATGTTTATCCTAGAGATAAATTATTAGAGAACTACAGTGTATATTATTAACTTATTAAATACAAAGAGTGCAGGAAGGAAGCAGTTTAAAAATTACATTACCTAAGCTTTCCTTAACTTATGTGGCCATGAAAAGCTTTTAATGAGGAACATATCAGTGATTAACATCCCGTGTAATAAGTGTCTGAGAAACATATTTTGGGAAATGCTATCATGAGAGCCCTCTAGTTCCCTGACCCTAGTTCCTAGCCTGCTTTCTTTTTATTAGCTCACCCTCCCTTCACTTCTGTGTCCAGCTTAGAGGCTGTATTTCATTGCTTCTGTCAGTCTCTTATATTCTTAAGTCCTTTGCCCTAATGTTTTATCCTTCTGCCTTTTCTGGAAAACTTTGATATGGATCAGTCTATGTGTTCATCTTCTCTGCATCTTTACCCTGACTATTGAGTGTTGCTGGAGCTAGTCTTCCTGCATAGATGAGGGTTACCAGATCAAAACCTTCTGCCCCACTTGGGCCCTCAGAACTTTCCCGGAGGCCTGTCTTTCTCTGTTCAGTGATTTCTCATTCTGCAGAGTGGCTAGTTTAGATCTTCACTAAATCTCTTCTTACTACCTCCCATCTCAGTTTTAGTAGATGATCTTGCTCCTGACTTTATGGAAAAAAATGAAATGTTATCCTGTGAGGACCTAGAGACGCTGTATAGGTGTTTTAAATGTGGACTTGGGAATAAGGTTGAAGAATTGAGTCATTCTTAATTTCCATTTCTTCCTTCACCCTTCATGGAAGTAACATCTCATCTCATCAGTTCTTTCCCCCAAATATATCTATCCTCTTCTCATGATCTCCACTTGCATTTCTTTAGTACAAGTCCTCATAGTTTCTCACTTGTGAGGCTTCTAAACAGCCTCTGCCTCCAATCTTAGAGGCTATATTTCATTGCTCCTGCCACTCTCTTATATTCTTAACTCCTCTGCCCTAATGTCTTGTCTTTTCTGCTTCTCCTGGAAAACTTTGATATACTTCCCTACCCACCATTCCGATTTCAGTACATCTCTCTTCTGCTTATGGCCTCCCAGTGACTACCAATTGCTCATAGGCTAAAGTTCAATACTAGTTAAGAGGCAGTATGTGCTCTGATTCCTACTTACCTTTCAGTTCCTCTTATCCTTCTTCCAGTTTATTGGCTCTTATAGAGCCTTTTTTTTTTTTTTTTTTTTTCCCATTGGGCATTTGCAATGCCCAAATCCTTCTGTGGGATTTCCTTTTCTTTCACTAAATCACATTCATCCACTCAGACTCCGTTAAGAGGTTGCTTCCTCTATCGCCTCCAGGTTAGGAATAAGTACCCCTCTAATAGGCTCCCATCTTGCCACAGGCTTTCACTCTTATGGCGCTTGCTTATTTTAAGTGTCTGCTTTTGTTTATTCCCCACTGTATTTCTGATACCTAACACAATACCTAGCACTTGGTAAGAGTTCACGAAATGTTTTCTGAACAAATGATGTGATACAGTGAAAAAAGCATGGGATGTAAAGCCAAATCATTTACTAATTATGTTACTTAATTCTGTCTGAATGTCAGTGATGTATATTTGTCTGTCTGTTATGTGTATGTGTGCAGGTGTGTATATTAGGTAAACTCAAAACTCGCCTGGCAGTATTTTAAATATAGTTGATCATCAATAAAAGATAATATCCATCTGTCTACCCTGTTAATTTGTCCTTCCAAAAACTTGATAAGATGGAGCATCTTGGAAGCCCCAAGCATTGCTAGCTCTGCTTCCCATGCAGTGAGAAAGGCCTTATCTTCTTGAGACTGGAGATGCTGAGTTGTCAGGCAGCCCACAGCAAATTCTTGCCTCTGCCTTTCCCTGCCTCCTCCAAGACCTTGCTCCATTTCTCTTTTTTCAGTAAGCTAGCCAAGGGGCTTTACAGAGAATGATGATCTCCAAAATGAACAAGTAGCATCAACATGAATAAAAGGAGTTTGAATGGCAAGATGAGCAAATGCTAGAGAAGTACCCAGCGGACTTGGCATCTCCTGACCAAGAGTATGTTTGATAATATCTATTGATATAACTTGAGATGAGAGAACTGTTTTCGACTATTTATGAAATTTGACATCCCTTTGAGAAAATGAGGAGAGTGTCATGGATATATAAAAGAATACATTTCTATTATTTTATTTTACTTATTTATTTTATTTTTGGAAAGGGAGAAAAAGGTGAATTTCTCAGGTTATAGCTGTTATTAATTGAGCTCCTACTGTGGGCCAAACACTGTGCTCAGGACTTTGTATACGTTATCTTATTTACTCCTCACAAGGATCCTATAAAATAGTATTTCACTACCATTTACCACTAAGGAAACTGAAACTTGGGAATGTTGCCCAAGATTTTGTAGCAAGCAAGTGATAGAACCAGTATATAGATACAGGTTTGACATTAGAATCACATCACTACTCTGGGGCCGGTGAGCTCAATATTTCTCTTGGGCAGGATTCTAAAACATCTAAGAGTACTTTAGGAAAGATCAGGATCCTTATAAGTCAGTATAGATTACTGAGAACAAATCATATCAGAATAATATAATTTCCTTTTTTGACAGCATTGCTAAACTTCTAGGTCAGAGAAAATGCAGAGTTTGAATATTGTATCTTAGGATATTAGAAAAGTATTTGACAAAGTCTTTCATGATATCCTTGTAGACACTATGTATTGTGACCTAGCTGGTGGTACTTTTATGAGAGTGAAACAGTTATACTCAAATGTGCTTATATCAATGAGAGTTTGTTGAAGGAAACAGAAACTAAGTATTTCAAACACAAAGAAATTTAAGTCAGAGATTGTATTAGTGTGTTCTCATATTGCTAAAGAACTACCTGAGACGGGGTAATATATAAAGAAAAGAGGTGTAATTTGTTCATGGTTCCACAGGCTGTACAAGAAGCATGGCTGGGGAGGCCTCAGGAAACCAGCAATCAGGGTGGAAGGGGAAGGGGAAGCTGGCATGTGCTGTGTGGCTGGAACAGGAGAAAGAGCAGAGCGGGTGGTACTATACACTTTTAAACAACCAGATCTTGTGAGAACTCATCACGAGGCAGCACTAGGGGGATGGTGCTAAACCGTAAGAAACCACCGCTATGATCTAATCATCTCCCGCCAGGCCCCCCTCCAATATTAAATTAAAATTCAACATGAGATTTAGGTGGAGACATAGAGCCAAGCCATATTAGAGATGTAGATGTTTACAAAATTGATGGAAAGCCTAGAGGAGAAGGCTTGTAACGTAAGCCTTCAGGAGTGACTCCCACAACACCACAAAAGTGAGCACATAGGGAACAACTACTACTGCCACAACTAGGAATAGCATTCCAGAGGCTGCCACTGGCACTGGTGAATTCAGTAACACAGATTGAAATCAACCCTTATTGCTACTTAGGGATTAGAAAGCTACCAAATATTACTGCAACCATTCCTCAGTACCTGTGAAACTGGTGACTAGATGCTACAATGCTGCTGTAAATAATCAAGTCTCCATGACAGTGCTTGCTAGAGGGAAATAACTAAACTAGCAGGCACATAGCTTCTGTTGTCCCCCCAACCCCAGTTGTGAAAGAGTATACACACCCAGAATTCTAGTTGCAAGGAATTCTGAGAAATGGGCTGTTCAGCTCTCCAGCCTCTATGATACAAAGGCTCCCCAGGGTCATGTGGCAGTGGTTGCTAAATTTCAGTCTACCACAGTGTTAAATAATAAATTGTTTACCAGAAGATTTCGCATTTTGTGATATAGGACCTCAGCCTCAAGCCCTGGCTAGCTCAACATTTTTCATAGAAACTTGGATGAAGCTATAGGGTGAAAGTCCATTAGAGTTGCAAATAACACGAAGAGGAACAAAATTAAAATATGTTATAAGATAGAATGAGGATCCTAAAAGATCACCACAGGCTGGAGCAGTGGGCTTGATTTACAGGATAAACCTTACTCTTGGGTCCAAATAACCAACCTTACAAGTATGTACCATAACAGTCGCTCTTCAGAGATGCTGGTTCTGCAGACTAGAGCAGGGCTTGGGCATCTCTGTTTTTAAAATATATATATTTTTTAATTTAAAAACTCTACAAGTGCCTCTGAGGTGCAGCTAGGACACATAACCACTTTTTAGAACAATACGGCTTCACTCTGCTCTCCGGAGCCAGAACGCTTCTGGAGTATTGTGTTTAGAACTTACCTGGAGTATTTAAGAAGGCTGAAGACACACCGGAGCACATTGAGCAGACAGGCAGCTGGATGGTGATGTAAATGAAGACCATGTTGTATTAAGAATGAGCGGAGAGGCTAGGTGCAGTGGCTCACGCCTGTAATCCCAGCACGTTGGGAGGCCGAGGCGGGTGGATCACCTGAGGTCAGGAGTTCAAGACCAGACTGGCCAACATGGTGAAATCCCGCCTCTACTTAAAATACAAAAATTAGTCAGGCTTGGTGGTATCCACCTGTAATCCCAGCTACCCAGGAGGCTGAGGCAGGAGAATCACTGGAACCTGGGAGGCAGAGGCTACAATGAGCCGAGATTGTGCCACTGTACTCCAGCCTAAGCAACAGAGCAAGACTACATCTCCAAAAAAACAAAAAAATGGGTGGAGAAACAACTAGTTATGTTTAGGTTATATATTATTTATTTATACTAACCTTTCATAAATGTTTGTTGTTTCTTAAATACTGGGTTAAATAATATTTATTAAATATACATCTTAAAATGTCTTACTTGTATATGCCTAAAGTATTTAATGATTTTGAAAATTTCAGAGTTTATTTTGGACAGCACGTATATGAAGTTTTACTTAATTAGCAAGAGAAAGCAAATGAAGTTCTGTTTTAGTTTTTTAGGAGTTACTCTGGAAACAGATACTAGATATTTATTGGGGAGTTAGGAGAGAGGCCATGAAGGGAAGACTGACTACACTCCCTGCTTCACTTATTGTTCCTAGACAAAATCATTAAGTAAGAAGCAGTTTGTTCTGAGCATCTACTTCCATGCCGTATTCTTTGCTTAGTAATATCTCTCAGTTCTCATATTCTTTCCTTCCTTCCTTTTTTCTCCCAAAATCTGTTTCAGAAAAGGACCTGATACACAGGAATAAAATGCCTAATAATGTTTAATGTTCATGAAATACATTTTCCCACAGAATCATACAGCCTTGAGCCAAAGGAGTAAATCACTAAGGATGGAATTCAGATGCTAAGAAATAATTGGCAAGGGTAGGAGAGTGTGTAGGGGAATTACTTTCCCACTTCCCATTCTTTTATGAAAACTGTTGTATTCCTCTTTAACTGAAGAGGTTAATGTTGCCCAGGATATGACAATAAAGGTGACAACAGTAAACTACAGGTCCCTCTTGCAGCTGGATGCAAATACCCACAGTATTTCTGGGCAACTAAAAATCGTTCATTTTTCTCTATAAAAGTACTAGGAATCCAGGTAAGGTGTGGCAGCAGTGGTTTGGAGTTCCCTGTGGGTACTAAATATAGTCTACTCTTCTGTGTGCTCTTGGTTGGTGGGATGTTTAATGAGGTATAACCCAGCTCAAACCTGCTAGTGTATGCACTTTAGTTGTAGGATACTTCTTTTATTAGCACAAAGCACACACAAGCATGTAAATTTTAGTCTTTCTTGTACAAATGAAAATCTCTTTCCTGTACAGGCCTTTGAAGAAAGCGTTTTCATAGATACACACAGTGACCATTACAATATTCATTACTTGCACAAGAAATCCTTCCTTTTATTTAACTAAAATCTTTGGGCTTCAATTTTTCCATTTCCTTCTATTTTGCCTTCATTGGAGATTGAAAACATCTGGTCACTTTTTCTGTGCAAGAACCCTTCATAAATACTTGGATACTTATTAAGTTCTTCCTCAGACTTTTCTTTTCTTGGCTGAATAATTTCAGTCTCTTTAACTTTTGTGCAGGTATTGTTTTCTAAGCTTTTTAATCTCTTATGAATAGTCCATGGACCTTCTCCATGTTATGTTTATCCCGCTTTGTTTTACAATACAATATGATGAACTTAAGAAAAAACTGATGTCAGTAATGTCTGTGTTAACATCCGGGTTTTTATATGTATTCACTATACTCTTGGCAACAAATTAAAGGACACATTTTCAAGGTCATTAATGAGGTGGAACCACCCACATCTTAAAATATTTTTAGAAGAACAAGTTAGGTAATCTTCATAAATCTCTTTGAGGTTGACACATACTTTGCTAAAGTTATGATTAATTGTTATTTTATTCTCTACACTTGAGTATCTTTGTCGTAATCATGCTAAGAAGTTAAAAATTAAATGAATTATTTTGTTAAAGTATTTTTTTTAATTATTTAAATTCTTATGAGGACTTTTTACTTGTTTAGAAATGTGCAAATTAGGAAAGTTAATGAATAATTGTGGGTAGACTGGCGTATTTTCTAAGGTGTATTATATTTCTCACAATTTAGTTTACTTGTAAATATTTTGCGGATGCATGGAGATGAAAAGCAACCTTTTTCTTTAAAATTTCTTATCCACAAAGAGAATGATTGATAGTTACTTTATTCTTTGTTGCTAATAAGTATTTAGTTCCACAAGCAACTAGTTGAAGGAATTAGGGCCAAAATTGAGGAACTAGGAAATTCTGAACATTAAAATTATTGTTAAAATAAAATGTTTTTGTAAGCTGGGGTCAGAATTCATCTGCAGCTGGAGAAATTGATGTCAATTTTATGTGATTATTCTTTCTGTGCTTAAAAAAGTATTTGCCATAGCAACCACATTGCATATGACAGTGGTTCTATCTTGAGGTTTCCTGCTTTATTTTCTCATTGAAGAGCCTAGTATTTTTTTTTTTTTAAGTAAATTGTAAGTCAGAAACATCATCTCCTCTGTCCCACTTCTGTGAACATGTATCTCCCTGGAGACTTCACTGCACATTGTGGCATGTGTTTCATATTGTGTAGTTAAACATTACTGGGCAATTGCAGCTGCCCCCTCCCATTAACTTTTAAAACAAATCTAACCTGTTTTCCTCTTTAAAATTTTTTTAACTGGTTTTTAATCTTTTTTTTATTTATGACAAAGATATACTCTAAATGTTAATACTGGTTTTAAGTTAAGCAATGGAAAATATTTAGAAGTATAAGCACATACATTTGAATAAAAAATTAAGTGTAAACATATCTTGGTTAATAGTATCTTGATGTAAAATCATCCAAAAAGAAAAATCTAACAGAATAGACTCCTTCTTTTATTTAAAATGCTTTTTAAACTTTTGGTAACTTTCTGTAAGAGTGTTTATTTTTATCTTAGGAATGAGTTATTTTTAAAATTTTTGAGTAAGGAAGCCAAAAGGCATTTTGCCATAGGTTTTTTTAGGTCAGCCTGTGAAAAAAAACTCTTAAAATTATAATGTATCTGAAATGTAGTGATATTTAAACTACTCTATATAATAGTGGATTTCAAGTTTGAAATTGGGTTGTTTCTGCAGTAAAACTGAAGAGTGCTTCTCCTTCTGCTTCTCCCTACATTCTCCATTTGGGGATAGAAATGTGTTAGTTAAGGATTGAATTTAACTGTATGTACCAATAAACCCAAATAACAGTGGTTTAAACAAAGTAAGATTAATTTCTTTTCTCATTTTACAAGAAACCCAGAAGCAGAATATCTGGCACTGGTGGAGCAAGTTCATGGTATCATTAGAAAATCTTTCTGTGGCACCATCTTTAGGGTATTATGCTTGTTCTCCTGCCTGCAGAATAAATGCAGGATCTCTAGCCATCAAGTCTTCATTCCAGACAGTGGAAAAGAACAAAAAACAGAAAGGTTTGTGCCTATATCAGGAAAACAGAGCTTTCCTAGAAACCCTGATTTTTTTTTAAGAGACAGGGTCTCATTCTGTCATTTAGGCTGGAGTACAGTGGTGTGATCATAGCTCATAGCTTATTGCAGCTTCAAACTCCTGGCCTCAAGCAGTCCTCCTGCCCCAGTCTCCCGAAGTGCTGGGATTAGAGGAGTGAGCCACCATACCTATCCTAAACCCTTATTTTTATGTGTCATTAGCCAGAATTGTATTACATGGCCACTTTTTCCCACAAGAGAGATACTTTCTTACCCCTAATAAGGAAGCTAGGGATTATAGATATTACGGAGGCAAATTTTTAACTTTGAGACACTATGACATTAGCGGTGGCTCACATGACTTGAGTTAGAATCTCCTGTCTGGGATGTTGTCAGGAGCACGCAAAAGACTTTTGGGGTTGGAAGAGCAGACTCCTGCAGTGAAATTTCCTTTCTTTATTTAATCAACACCAAGGAGTAGTCTGCTTCTCCCCTTTCTGTTGCCACCACTTCTGTCTAATCAAACTGTTGCTTCTCTGACTCATTGCAGAAAAGAACACTGTCTTTCCTTCAGCCTTTTTCTTATTCTCCTCATCTCTAAAGAAAATGCCTGCTCAGCCCATCTTTTTGTTGTGAAGGTTTTTATAGAAGATTAAAATTTCCCCCACTTTATTCTTTGTAGTGAAAAAAGTAACTTCTGAGATTTTATTTTTCTCCTTCTCCTTCCCAGTGTATGCTGCTACTCTTAATATGTAGGTCATATTAGAATAGGTGTTCTATAAATGTTAGTTTCTGGTAGGAAAAGGTTAGTTTTTAATTTACTCCAATAATGTTGTGGGTGAATTTTCTCAGATACAGAGGTCTGAAGTAAGAGTCACTGATATACCAAGAGAACCCTGACTGTTTATTACAGTAATGGGGAGTTTGTAAAGATTCTAGGATGAAGAGTTCCTTACCTCCTAGTTAAGGAGAAAACAAAGAAGACCATAACTAGAACCTCAGCAGTGAAGCCAGTGCTGGATGAAAAACAGAGTAATGAAAGCAATGTGGTCCTGGCTTGGTGTGGAGAGAGGAAGATGATTTGGGGAGGAACATAGGTCTCAGAGTGCTGTTGTCTTCAGTGGATTAGTAGTGCTATAATGTGTGCTTTTTGTAGTTTCTGTTGTTTTTGTTTTGTTCTTACCAAAGCACCTACAAATACTAAATTTAGTTTTTAAAGAATGCTATTCAGAAATATGCTTCAGTGAAACCTTTCTATTCATTATCAGATGCAGTTGATAATGGTTTTTTTTTTTTCACTTTTCCAGCAGTTAGTTTCTAAAGTAATCATTTTTCCTCTCCTGCCTGATTCTGACTTTCCTTGACAAACATTGATAACCTTTATTATACTAAATGTTAAAGTTTTCAGATGTATTTGTGTGTGACACATTTGAAACTTCTTGATGAAAACAGAACAATTAAATATATAATTAAGTACAATTATTAAATATATAATTGTATTACAGAATTAATCTTCCCTTTAAAAAGAAAAAGAAACAAAAAGAATATTGAGCAAAGGAGTTCTTTGAGAGATTATCCCCCTTCTCCCAGCTTTATGGTTTGATTTACTCAATTAGTTTATAAAAAATATATGTAAGTTGAGCTATACTTGCAATTTTTTAAACTTATAAAATGGGACAGAAATGGAGTATTACAAGTTAAATTCCTAGACTCTATTTTGGTATAAGAGGTTACCATGGGAACCAAATTTCAATTCTGAACATAGAGAAATATGTCTCGTAATGATGAAGCCTAGAGACAAATCAAAGGTACTAAAAATCTGCTGAAAATGTTAATGGAATGTATATGTCCTATCCAAGTGTCAGTAATGTAACCCATCAAATTAACCAATTTCTGTTTTTGTTGTTGATTTCAGGGAACAGAGTTGAAATTGAACACTATAAGCACCAAATCTTATTTTTTTAGCATAATTGATCACTGAAATGTTATACCTTCTCTTCTATATATTTTGTTCATTTTTAACATACCTGTAAAGTCTGTTATGACAGGAAATCTAAAGGCAGCCTTGGCCATGATCTTGATGAACTGTCCCTAAGGAGTTTCTTTTTCATGAGCTTTGAATGTGGGATATGAGAGTTTTCTAAGTTCTAAAAGTTTACCACAAATATTAGTGTTTTATACTATCTGAAATTTGATAGAATGTCTTAATATCTTTTCAGTGGGTGCCATTTGGGTCCCAGATGTCTTGTCACATTTATTTTGTAGCCATCTCAAGCTGGAACAGCTGTAATTAGAGCATTGGTCCTTAGATAAACAGTTGCATTGAGTGTCTTTTTCTATTTTTCCACTAATACATGCATATTCTGAAAATCAGATTCTTTCTGACTCTACTGGGATAGATCATTCTGTTACTACTTTTGCACCAACCTAATAATAATTGTAGTAGTCACAATACTTTCTCAAATACATTATCAGTACTGCACCAATGCCAGTAATGAAATACATATAGCTTCTACTAATTCAAAAGTAATGATGAAAAACCATGTAACATAGCTCCTCCTGTTGTTATTTATAGATGTTGAACATCTGTGTAAACAGTCAAAAACACATATTGATAGATTTGTCTGTGAAATTATTTAGGTAAAGAATTTGGAATTCTGCATTAGGGAACCTATAATTTAATGAAAAGTAAAGATAGAAACACATTTAAAAGACATAACTCAGCCCGGTGTAGTCCAAGTGGGAGGCCAAAATGGGAGGGCCAAGTGGGAGGATCACTTGAGTCCAGGAGTTCAGAACCATCCTAGGTAGCATAGTAACACCTCATCTCTACAAAAAGTAAAACAAAATGAACGGAGTGTGGTGGTGCATGCCTATAGTCCTAGCTACCTGGGAGGCTGATGTGGGAGGCTGGCTTGAGCCTGGAAGGTCAAGCCTTCAGTGGGCTCAGATCATGCCAGTGCACTACAGCCTGGGTGACAGAGGGGGAGACCCTGTCAATCAGTCAAATCGGTCAGTCCATCCACACATCCATCCATCCATCCATCCATCCATCCATCTATACATCTGTACATACTTACATACTCATTGGGTAAAAATAAAAATTACTTTTACCAATAATTACATTATTCATATATTTACATTGTATCGTAATCATGTATTTAATCAGAGGTTAGTATCAACCATCAAAACACCCATTAGAAAGTGAAAAAGGCCTCTGGATAGATATTAAAAACTAAGATTACTTGCAAATAAAGATCTGCACATAGGGAAAAACTTATTTTTAAAAGAATAAATAACACAAAACCACATAATTAGCAGGATTGCTAAGAGATATTTCTATATTCATGTTCATAGGAGGATTATTCAACAAAAGTAGAAAAAACCCAAGTGTTCATTGACAGATGAGTGGATAAGCAAAATGTAGTATATACATAGAATTGAATGCTATTTATCCTTGAAAAGGAAGGACGTTCTGACACACGCCACAACATAAATGAACCTTGAGGTCATTATCTTAAGTGAAATAAGCCAGTCATAAGAAACAAACACTTTAATGGATTCCACTTACATAAAGTATCTAGAGTAGTAAGACTTATAATAACAGAAAGTAAAATGGTGGTTGTTAGAAGTAGGGGAAATGGCAAGTTGTTTAATGGGTATAAGATTCTCCATTTTGCAAGATGAAAGTTCTGGAGATTAGTCATATAATACTTCATGCTACTGAACTGCACATTTTAAAATGGTTAAGATGATAATTTAAAAATTTTTATTGTAGTAAAATACATATAACTTAAAATTCATGTTAACCATTTTTAAACATAAGCATACTTCATTATTGTGATTTGCTTTTTTGTGCTTCGCAAACATTGTGTTTTTTACAGATTGAAGATTTGTAGTAACTTGTATCAAGCAAGTCTATTGGAGCTATTTTTCCAACGTTATGTGCTCACTTGTGTTTCTATGCCACAGTTTGGTACTTTTCACAATATTTCAGACCTTTTCATCATTCTTATATCTGTTACAGTTATCTATAATCAGTGGTCTTTGGTGTTACTATTGTAATTGTTTTGGAGCACCACAAACTGCGCCCATATAAGATGGCCAATTTAACTGATAAAGGTAGTATGTGTTCTGACTGCCCTACAGGCAGTCATTACCCTGTCTCTCTCCCTGTCCTTGGGCCTCCCTGTTCTCTGAGACACCACAATATTGAAATTAGGCCCATTGATAACCCTAGTGGCCTCTAAGTGCTAAAGTGAAAGGAAGAGTCACACATCTTTCACTTTAAATCCATAGCTAGAAATGATTAAACTTAGTGAGGAAGGCATATTGAAAGCTGAAAGTGGGTGAAACCTAGGCCTCTTGCACTGAACAGCCAAGTTGTAAATGCAAAGAAAAAGTTTTTAAAGGAAATTAAAAGTTATGCTCCAGTGAACACATAAATGATAAAAAAGCGAAACAGCCTTTCCCTTTCTGATGTGGAGAAAGTTTGTGTGGTATGGATAGAAGATTAAACCAGCCACAGTATTTCCTTAAGCCAAAGTCTAATCCAGAGCAGGGCTCTAACTCTCTTCAATTCTGTGAAGGCTGAAAGAGGTAAGGAAGCTGCAGAAGAAAAGTTTGAAGCTAGCATAGGTTGGTTCATGATGTTTAAGGAAAGGAGCTCTCTCCATACCATAAAAGTACAAGGTGAAGCAGTAAGTTCTGATGGAGAAGCTGCAGCAAGTTATCCAGAAGATGTAGCTAAGATAATTGATGACAGTGGCTACACTAAACAACAGAATTTCAATACAGAAGAAAGAGTCTTTTATTGGAAGATGTCATCTAAGGCTTTCCTAGCTACAGAGGATAAGTAAATGTTTGGCTTCAGAGTTTTAAAGGATAGGCTGTTGGTGGTGACTAAGTTGAAGCCAGTGCTCATTTACCATTTTGAAAATCCTAGGGCTCTTAAAATTATGCTAATTCTACTCTTCCTGTGCTCTATAAATGGAACAATGAAGCCTGGATGGCAGCACATTTGTTTACACCATGGTTTGCTGAATATTTTAAGTCCACTGTTGAGACCTGCTGCTGAGAAAAAAAGATTCTCTTTAGACTGTTATTGCGCATTGACAGTGCACCTGGTCACCCAAGGGTTCTGATTGAAATGTAGAAGGAGATTAATGTTGTTTTTGTGCCTGCTAACACAGCATCCATTTTGTAGCCCATAGATCCAGTAGTATTTTAGACTTTCAAGTCTTATTATTAAGAAATACATTTTATAAGGCAATATCTGCCATAAATAGTGATTGCTCTGATGGATCTGGGTCAAGTAAATTGAAAACCTTCTGGAAAGGATTCACCATTCTAAATGTTATTAATAACATTGGTGATTCATAGGAGGAGGTAAAAAAAAAAATCAGCATTAACAGGAGTTTGGAAGAAGTCCATTCCAAGCCTCATGGATGACTCTGAGGGGTTAAAGACTTCAGTGGAGGCAGTAACTGCAAGTGTGGTGGAAATAGTAAAAGAATTGGACTTGGAAGTGCAGCCAGAAGATGTGACTGAATTGCTGCAATCTCATGATTAAACTTGAACAGAAGAAGAGTTGCTTCTTATGGATGAGCAAAGAAAATGGTTTCTTGAGATGGAATCTGTTCCTTTTGAAGATGCTGTGAACATTGTTGAAATAGAATTTTCCATAAACTTAGTTGATAAAGCAGTGGCAGAGTTTGAGAGGATTGACTCCAATTTTGAAAGACACTGCTGCAGGTAAAATGTTATGAAACAGCATCGCATGCTACAGATAAATCTTTCGTGAAAGGAAGAGTTAACTGATGCAGCAAACTTCACCATGGTGTTGAGAAATCATGACAGCCACCCCAACCTGGACTTCTAAGCAGCACACGTGCCTCTGCACGCTCACTATTCTCCAGCGTTTTCCTGCTGACGCTCCAGTCAAATCTTAGCTCTCTATCTGTTGCCTTGGTCCTTTTTTGTTGAGGGTGTACCAGTGCCAGGCTTCTCTAGTCAGCCATCTTTCTGATGTCAGTCCTTAAAATAACTTTTAGAAAACCAAATACTGTATGTTTTCATTTATAAGTGAGAGCTAAATGATGAGAACACACGGACATACAAAGGGGAACACACACTTGGGCCTTTCAGAGAGTGGAGGGTGGGAGGAGGGAGAGGATCAGGAAAAACAACAAATGGGTACTAGGCTTAATACCTGGGTGATGAAATAACCTGTACAACAGACCCCCCACGACACAAGTTTACCTATGTAACAAACCTGCACATGTACTCCTGAACTTAAAAGTTAAAAAAAATTTTTAAGACAATTGACATTGCGAAGTCAAAAAAGAAAAAAAAAATCCATAACTTTTATGTGTACTGGGAAACCAGAATATTTATGTGACTTACATTATTGTGATATTCCCATTATTGCAGTGGTCTGGAACCAAACCTGCAATAACTGCGAAATATGCCTGTATCCAGTTTAGTGGTATTAATCTTAAGCACTTCCATAATGTTGTGCAGCCATCACCATTATCAATTTCCATAACTCTTTTCATCTTGTAAAACTCAATCACTGTACCCATTAAACAGTGACTCCCCATTTTCCACTCCCCTTAGTCTCTAGCAACCACCATTCTGTTTTCTGTGTCTATGATTTTGACTTCTCTAAGTGCCTGACACAAGTGGAATCATACAGTATTTTGTTCTTTTGTTACTAGGTTATTTCATGTAGCATAATGTCCTCAAGGTTCATCCATGTTGTAGCATGTGTCAGAATTTCCTGTCTCACATTTTGTTTATGCATTCATCTGCTAATGGAACTTGGTTTGCTTCCATGTTTTAGCTATTATGAATGATGCAGCAATAGACATGGGTGTACAGATATCTCTTCAAGACCCTGCTTTCAATTCGGGTATATATCCAGAAGTAAGATGGTAAATTTTACCTTATAAAAAACTTTTTTAAAACACATAATCAAGGTGAAGTCAATAAAACCTTTGTTTTGATATGGAAAATCATTTTATTTTAAGGCAATGAGACAGATTTTTTTTTTGAAATGAATGAGTAATACCATTACCACTCTCTATTGTATCCCTACCTAAGCAATCTCACCTAGGCTTCCAATCTATCAAATAACACACATAGAGATCCAAAAGTAGGAAGAAAGGAAAGAGAGATAGGATACTTACCTGACAGTTCTCTCTCCCTCACCCCACTCTTTTGGTTTTTGAAGTTTGTTTAAGAATTCCAGACTCTCTGGTTTGCCACATAAAGTAGGCAAGCAAAGTTAGATATGGAAGTTAGGTTTACCTCATGTTTCTAAGAACTAAAACTAAGTCTTAGCATGCATTCTTCTGACCAAAATGGCCTTACAGCTCATCTCAAGTAACAGTGTTACTTAGTTGTCATAGTAATAACTGTAGTTTTAAACTGCAACCTCCATTTATTACAAATTTAATCTAGATTGGCCAGATGACTGTTATGAATATTATATCTCTTTTTAGAGGAACAGTGAGACTAGAATGTCTCCATGGGAAAGTAAACAAGTTGGTGATGAGTCTGAAACATACATCCTATGAAAGGAACTGGGGACATTTCATATTAAAAACAACCAAGACAGGAGCCATTATCTCTGTCTTTAGATATTTGAGGGACAATTATATGAAAGAAGAATTTATTTAGAACATGAGTATACAATTACAGAAGGAAAGATTTCAATTTCACATTTAAAAAAATACTTTTTGTAACTTACAGTTGCCCAGCATGCTCGCTTGTGGGGAGGTGTACTCCCCCAAAAAATTTTTTTAAGAAAGTAGCTTACTGCTTGACCAACAAGGAGAAACCCTTTCTCTACTAAAAATACAAAATTAGCCGGGCATGATGGTGCATGCCTGTAATCCAAGCTACTAAGGAGGCTGAGGCAGGAGAATCGCTTGAACCTGGAAGGTAGAGGTTGCAGTGAGCCAAGATCGTGCCATTGCACTCCAGCCTGAGCAACCAAGAGCGAAACTCCATCTCAAAAGAAAGAAAAAAAAGTAGCTTACTTTCTATCTGGATAATTATATGGGAAATGCCTTCTTGGTGGTCTCTGGGACATTTATTTGGAGCTCTAGGGCTTTAAGGAATCTAGTTTGAAAACCACTGATCAAGACCGTAACAGCCAGATTAAAAAATGTAGTTACTCCAAATATTTATTCCCCACTTTAGTCATTCAGTATAAAAAATGAGGAGCCACTGAAAGATTCTGAGCAGAATGACATGTTTTGGTTTGTATTTAGAAAGGTCACTATGTTGACAATATGGAAATTAAAATCAAAACCATGATAGTAGAAGCAAGGAGACTAGTTTGGAGGCTGCTACAATGGCCTAAGCAAGAAATGATTAGAAGCTAAACTAACACAGTTGCAATGATAAACAGAGAAAAGGGGTTATAGTTAAACAACTGTATTGAGAAGTAGAATTAAAAAGAACGAATAATCAGTTTGCTGTGGTGGGAAGGGAGGACTCCGAGTTAATTCTCAACTTTATTACTTTGGGGATTGAGTAAATAAGGTTGACTTTAGTGGAGATAAAATATGTCGGGGGAGCTATAGGTTTGAAGAGAAAGATCTTGAATTTAGTTTTACAACTGGCAAATTAATTAGCAACTCACCTCAGATTAAGCTGTCTAATAGCAGCAAAGTTAGATATGGAAGTTAGGAGCAAGGTCTGGGCTGGAGAAGTAGTGCTGGGAGACATGGATGTAAGTGTGGCAGGCGAAGCCGAGGAAGTCTAAGAGCAGAGGGAATCAGAAGGACTATGAGGAAGCAGTCAGATAAATGTAAGAGGAAACTAGCTAAGTCCTTATCATTTATTTTTTAATCTTTAAAAATTTTATATATTTCATATATATATGATATACATTTCATATATAATATTTAAAAATTTATATATATAGTTTACATTTGGACAGGGTCTTGCTCTGTTGCCCAGGCTGGAGTTCAGTGGCACAATCATGGCTCACTGCAGCCTTGACCTCCCGGGCTCAAGTGATCTTCCCACCTCAGCCTCTGAAGTAGCTGGGACTACAGTTATGTGCCACCACACCTGGCTAATTTTTTGTATTTTTTATAGAGAGAGTCTCACTGTATTGCTCAGGCTGGTCTTGAACTCCTGGGCTCAAGTACCCCTTCCACTTTAGCCTCCTAAAGTTCTGAGTTTACGGGCTCTAAGCCACCATGCCTAGCCAAGTCCTCATAATTTCTTACAGCTGAAAATGACAACAACAATAACAACGCAGGCTTAAACGTAAAGAAAAAAACCCACCAAAAACACTTGGGTTTTTAAAATTAACTTTGAGAAATTTGAAATACAGCTGAAATGATTTTTAATAAAATTATGGTAATGATTCTACTAATATTCTGAAATGTTTCTACAATCTGAACATTCCAGATCTTTGCCTAATCATCAGCTTAATTTTTATTTGGTCTGGATATTTTTTAATTCTTATTTTATTTCACTTTGTTTTTTATGAAATTAATTATGTTGGCCTTGAATCTGACCAGTACAAATTTCTTATATGGCTTTATAAAAAAAAATCATACTTCAGTGAAAATAATTCCTTAAATGTAAGAACTTATACCTTCCTTATGTTCTTTGTTTACCTAAGGAAATGCAACCTCACCACAGGTACAAAGACCATCTTTCATGGACTACTTTGATAAGCAAGACTTCAAGAATAAGAGTCACGAAAACTGTAATCAGAACATGCATGAACCCTTCCCGATGTCCAAAAACGTTTTCCCTGATAACTGGAAAGTTCCTCAAGATGGAGACTTTGACTTTGTAAGTACATTTTAATTCTTCCATTTATGTTTTCTCCTTCTGTATTTTATCATCAAATTGAGAAGCATAGTTCATATGTGTATGAACCATGTGTATGTGTATACAA
The DNA here is from genome assembly GCA_963573385.1 of Cacajao melanocephalus. Lineage (NCBI taxonomy): Eukaryota > Metazoa > Chordata > Mammalia > Primates > Pitheciidae > Cacajao > Cacajao melanocephalus. The sequence goes on from CAUYLG010078006.1 coordinate 26,168, forward strand.
TTATAGGCCATATATTAATATTCATTATACAGCCATATACGTGGATAGAGGAATTGTGAAATTGTAGCTTGCTTATAGAAATGTACTTGCAAAGAAACACTTTTTTATACTTAAATAAATCATAGCTCAAATTTTGACAAATATTCAGGACTCTTTAAAACTTGTGACAACTTTTCAAAAGATGTTTTCATTAATGCAAATATGAGATACTTCTGACAGTCAGTAAACCAAAATTACCAAAATTAATGATGCTAAGGTATTTATGACATATAGTTTGAGAATTTGCTTCACTTTTGAAAGTATGTGAGTTAGTTTCTATTTGAGTAATTGTTAATTCCACTTGGTTTGTCAGAAATAATAGTCCTGTTCTATACCTAGGTAGCATATAAACCTCAGTACAAAACTGCCTTGTCACTTATTTTTTTACATTTTCTCTTTATTTATTCTACCTTGGTTCTTCTTACTTGTTTTAAAGAATGCATAAAATACAGATAAACTATTTTAAAGTAGCTATTTCCAGAACTTGAGGGAGTAAATTCTCAAAATGAGTTATTTAATGGAGTGAAAATTTTATGGAGTTATTTTTTACTTTAGCACGTTTTAAATAATAATGTTACTTTTGCATATTGTTCTCGAAGATTTTTTTCCTCAAACAAAATAACTCCATAATCCTTTATAGTTTTACTTATTGATAAATATATGTTTAAGTAAATATAATTTTAGATATATGTAAATATATACTTTTTTAAATTTAGGAATTTTTAAGTAATATTAAGCCATTTTGCTTAGACAACATGACTCTAAATGCTTTGAGATGATAAATATTTAAAGTGCTTTTTTCCTCAGTATTGGGATTGAGTTTTTAAATAATCAGATTATTATCTATCCCTAATAAATTTAGTACTAATTGCCAGCAAATATTAGCAACATAATTCACAGGTTAGCCTGCAAACATCATTGTAATGTCTACTTAATATTTTTTCAATATCGTAGTAACCAATTAGAAAAATAAAATCAATTTCTCTTTAGTTCTAATAAGATTTCATTTTAAGCTATCTACTTTTTAAAAAATTATAAATTATTTAGAATGCTGACATTTAAGCTTTAAATTATTCATGAATGTAATGAATAATGTAGAGTATAGCCGCAAAGAGTTCTGTCTTGTCAGTTGGAATAAATCTTTTTTTTTTTTTTGGCATAAATTTAAGGGTACAAATGCAATATAATTTTAAGCGTACAAGTGCAGTTTTTAAAATTTACATGGATATATTGCATCATGGTGAAGTCTGGGCTTTTAGTGTAACCATTACCCAAATAATGTGCATTGTACTCATTAGGTAATCTCTCATCCCTGACTCCCTTCTTCCCTTCTCACCCTTCCAAGTTTCTACTGTCTATTATTCCACACTCTGTGTCCATTTGTACACATTATTTAGCTCCTACTTATAAATGAGAACATTCAGTATTTGACTTTGCTGTTTCTGAGTTGTTTCACTTAAGATAATGGCCTCCAGGTTATGACTGAATAGTATGGAATACATTTTAATGGGCTCTGAGAAGCTGTTTGAAATGAGCTACAAAGTAATGAATAAATTATCATGGTTATGAAATGGCAAATGATTTAATTTTGCTTCAGTTAATCTTTGTACCACCCCAAAACTTAATGGATTAAAATAACAACAATTTTGTGGGTTGATAGTTTGTCTAGGTTCATCTAAGTGGTTCTTCTGCTGGACTCACCTGGGGATTCTTAAGTGACTGCAGTTATCTGCTAGCTTGACTGGGGCTGAACAGTTTCTCTAAAATTACAACAAATCTGTTGGCAATTGTGCTGACTATTGGCTAGGTCATATGATCTCATCAGGCAAGCCTGGGGTTTTTATATGGCAGTAGTAGCCTTTCAAGAGGAAGAGAACAAGGTTGTAAGGCCTCTTGATGTCACCTTAGAATCTGCACAGTGTCCATTGACAATAGCATCAAAAAGAATGAGATACTTAGGAATACTCAGGATGCTTTACCTACTTTTAACCAAGTAGGTAAAAGACTTCTACACGGAAAACTGCAAAAATGTGGGTGAGAGAAATTAGACATCAATACATGAAAAGACATTTCATATTCATAGATTATAAGATTTTTTTATTGTACTTTAGGTTCTGGGGTACATGTGGCGATCATGCAGGATTGTTGCATAGGTACATACACGGCAAGATTGTTTGCTGCCTTCATCCCCCCATAACCTGTATCTGGTATTTCTCCCCACATTATCCTTCCCCACTACCCCCAACTTACTGCAGTGTGTGATGCTCCCCACCCTGTGTCCACGTGTTCTAATTGTTCAGCACTTGCCTATGAGTGAAAACATGCAGTGTTTGGTTTTCTGTTCTTGTGTCAGTTTGCTGAGAATGATGGTTTCCAGATTCACCCATATCCCTATGAAGGACACAAACTCATTGTTTTTTATGGCTGTGTAGTTTTCCATGCCACATTTTTCTGTGTATGTGCCACATTTTCTTTATCCAGTCTATCGATGATGGACATTTGGGTTGGTTCCAAGTCTTTGCTATTGTAAACAGTGCTGCAGTGAACATACGTGTGCATGTAGCTTTGATCTCAAGTAGCTGCTTGGGGAGGTGGCCATTCCTTTGTCTGCCTGCAGAGGCGCTGTTGGGCTGCCACAGATTCAGTAGAGCTGCTGCGTCTTTTATTTACTCAGGAAAATTAGGCCAGCTTCTGCAAAGGCGGCTGCTCTTCCTCGCCACTGAGCTCGATTGTTCCTGATCGCTCTCTAACTGATGTTATGGGTGCAAAAGTCTGGAGTGAGAGTTTTTTTAGCCTACTGGGCTTTGTGCGGGGCGGTGCCGGGGGGACACGTCCTACCATACAGCCTGTTTCCCTGCTTTCAGTTCCCCTTCTTTCTGGGGTTGGGTAGCTCCATCCAGGTGGCTTTCTGGCTTTCGAGTCAGCCAGTGCTTCTGCCTAGATCTATGCTAACAGTCTCGGTGCTGGCTGAAGTTGCTGTTCTGCCCTGTTCAGGCAGTTCACTGAGGATTTTCAGCCCAGCGAAGATCCCCTATTCTGTGGGTTGAAGAGGGCTTGGGTGGAGCACTGTATCCGAACCGAAGTCCCAGGGGGGAGATCCCCTGGTCCTCCGGTCGGTTGCAGGCAGCTCCTGGGTAGGGCAGTGTCCCACTTTGCCTCAACTTGCCCTTACTTGGTTTATACCCACTCTCCAGCCAGACCCACAGAATGAATCCGGTACCTCGTTTGGAATTGTGGAGACCACTGGGCATCTATGTCTCTCTGGCTGGGAGCTGCTTTCTGGAGCTGCCTCATATTCGGCCATCTTGGGATTCCCCCCAGATTATAAGATTTAATTGTTAGGATGTTAATATTGCCTGAAGCGATCTACAGATTCATCGTTATGTCTGTCAAAACTTCAGTGATATTTTTCTGCAAAAGTAGAAAAAACTCATCCTAAAATTCATATGGATTCTCAAGGGACCCTAATTAGTAATTAAAGTTCAACAGAAATTAGAATATTGAGTTTAGGAAATTAGAGTTCATTAATGATTTTGATAATGACCATTGCAGTACTCTAAAATTTTTTTCACATACACACAATTTTTGACATGTAGCCTTCTATTCTCTGTCTTAGACTCATTCTAGTTTTATGAATCAATTTTTCCAGTGGCTAACTACTAAAAGTAAACTTTTGGAAACATTTTAAGCTCCTCATAGATTTTGTAGTCATTTCATATGGAAATTCCAAAATTTGTTAGAAAACATTAAGAGATAATTTAACAAATATTCTACTTTCTGCTTTGGATTGTGCTAAGCACTTTGGGTAAAAATAAATTATACTGGTTTATTGAGAAGACAAGGTATGAATTAATGAAATGGTAAATTGTAATCCAGAACAATAATTCAGACATTGCCATGTAATTTTGAATAAGAGGGAGATTTGGTGAAGGCTGGAGTTGTATATGAAATTATAATGTGGAAGAGGACTTTGTCTAAGCATTGATAGATGGATAGGAGAAAGAGAGAAGGCAGGCACTACAAGGAATGATGTGTAATAAAAAGCTTAGAGGTAGGAAAACATAATATATATTGAGTGGCAATGAGGTGGAGACCTTCAAGTCTGTGGTACTTAATTTGGAAAAATATGGGAGATAAAATGGAAAAGTAGATCCAGGTCAGACGGTGGAAGCTGTGTAAGGTTACAGAGTCTGAATGTTTATTTAATAGACAGTGGAAAGCCACTGAAGGTTTTAAGTTGACAAATGACATGATGAAAAGTGTTTTAAGAATATTAATATTGAAGATAGCATGTAGGATTGATAGGAAAAGACTCAGGGTAGGGGAAGTCGGTTATGTGGCACAGGCTTAAAATAATACAGAAATAAAATTGAAAAGAAACAAAAATAAGAATGAGAAGGAAAGATTAATTAACAGAAATAGCTGACATACTAGATTGAAGAGTACTGTTTTGATTAGTTAAGGTGAGAAAGGAAATGATAAATGGTGACAGTAACAAAAAAAATAAAGGAAAATGTTCTCACAGGAGGAAAGGGACATCAAGAGATTATATGACTGGATCCAATTTTTGCAGAGTTATTTATTTTTTTACTTATATAGGGCAGATAGCCTTAAGAAGGGAATTGTGGGAGAGATGGAGTGACTAGAACACTTCTTCCTTTTCCAACATTTATTACACCTGTCAACTGGAACTGCTCAACCCTCTCATCACTTTGAGGAAAGTGGAAAATGTTTGTAATCGCCACTGAGGGGAATGGAAATGGAAATAAATAAGAGATGAATAAAGGAAGCATTGCCAAGAGATGAATAAAGAATTGCCAAGAGTGGTAGTGAGTATGGCAAAAAACAAGGAAAAGTGTGTAAGAAGGGCAAAAAGAGAGTAGTTAAAAGAAGAAGCGTAGGTGGAGCACAGCAGAAATGATTTGGTGGACTGCTTTGCTCACAAAATGGGGAAATGGACTAAAAGCGAAGATACCAGCTGTTAATGAGGGAAATCTGGTCTTACTCATTTTCTCATTTATTAGATACAGAATGTTAAAAAATGTGACTCATTAAAGTGTAAAGTGTACTAAGGTTTATGTGTTTATCTTCCCTTTTCATGATGCATCTCAAGGCCACCTTCTAGAAGAGAACTGTATTTTGTGTAATTTCTAAGTCTGTTTTATAGAAGTTGCTTAAAATAAGCCAAAGTTGTTTTGACCATATTTTCAGGACAGAGAAGTCTTCATCCTTCTGCCTTGAGGAAAATGGATTTCAAGAAAAAAAAATGAAAGAGAACACTTTATTGTCTTTTGAGGTACTCAGAGCAGATTCCTAAAGGACAAAACTGATTGAGAAAGGCACCTGCTAGACAGATGTGCAGGGTAGGAAGCATTCCTTATCTTAAAGGCCGTATGCAATAGAATTTGTGTACTTTCTTTTAAATCATTAGCATTTGTCTTTTGAGTTTTCTGTGGATTGTTCAATGTTATCTTCCTGAATATAAGGAGATGATAAAAGAATTTATGATGTCACCAAATTAGGGATTATTGTAGAAAGATAGGAGATAAAATATATTTGGACTAATTGAACCAATTATTTTTAACCCTACCAGAAAAAAAGTTCTGTTTAGGATATGCCTCTGAAGATTTCGAAAACAAATGTAAAAGGCAAATCTGTTTATTATAGCACTAGTCTAATGTTTCAGTTTTTGTTAGAATTATTTCCAAACAGCCTTAGCATCCAGATTGTTTAGTGTTAAATAGAGAGCATGTAGATAATATTTTGCAGAAATTACAGTATCATATTTAAATAGATATATTTTGAGTAACATAAAGATTTTGGAGTAAGAACAAAAACTTTAAAAGCCATCTGTTAACCCACTACATTGGTTCCAAATTTAAAAAAAGAAAAATTGGATTGACAATAATTACTAGTATAAAAGAAATTAGGTAAATCAACCATTTTTGGTTGTGACTCATACTGAATTTTAAGTTAACATTTCTTAATTACTCTGATTTTTAAATATTTATTCAATGCGTGGTGTTCTTTTGAGCTAAATGACACAAGAATCCTCCAGGGTCACACTGAAGAAAAAGTATCAAAAGTTGTGGCAGAGAAGGGAAGAAAACTAACCTTGTTCTCCAAGTATAAACTTGCCTGGGGCTTTCCTAATTTTTCCACAGTCCTACCTTTGATGCCTGCGTTAGCAAGTGAATATGGTTACAGGGAAACAAAACAAAAGTCACGGTTGCAAAATGCAGAAAACAGGAAAGGGTTGGCAGAGAAAGTACCAACCCTGCTGCTGGAGCTGCCCATGGACATTTTAGGACTCTTCACTTGTTCTGGAGAAATGCTTCTTTCTCAGGGTCTTTTCACCCTTCTCTATAGCCAGCAGTGGTGAAGGAGTAATAAAGAAACTGGAGTAGTCTACGAAAGCCACCAGCATCGTAGGTGTTTGCTTGTTTGCTTGTTTTACCAGAATAGCAGTATGTTATCATCTGCTTTGTCTGTTTAAATGCAGGTAATGTTTCTGCTTTTAAAAGAGATACTGGCTATACTTTTACTTGTAGTGTACTCCTTAGTCAAAGAACTACTTGTTCTCTTCAGTCAGTTCTGTGGACTGAGGAAACCACTTCAGCTGAGTGAAGTATTTAAGCATATTGTCATCGATTAGCTTTGCATTAATTAAATGATTATTGTCAAGTATTTCCAGATGTTTGCAAGAGTATTAACAACGTATGAAAAGATAACTATAGATATTTCAGATTTATTTCTTCTAGGGTAAAGAAGAAATAAACACACAAAATTCCAAATGTTCCAGTGCATAGCTTTGGATAAGAGTTTATGATTACAGGTGTACATGTGGCATGAACTCAAGGGTATGTGGCACATTGTGCTTTCACTACTCAGTCATTCCTTGTAGAGCCAACAGGAAATTAAAATTAATGAGAAGCCTGCACTTTGAAATACTTGCAGAATTCTTGACTATTTCAGTCCTTTGCCAGCTCACGAAATCTGTGCTGGCAGTCATATCCAACAGATGGTGTGGCGAGTGCACAGTTGTGTCATGTGATTGTCTAGGTCCATGTAGAATTTTTATCAGGTTTTGACCATCAGTCTACTGAGGCATTTAAGATAGTCATAACCTTTGTTTTGAAAGGAAAGTGACCTGCTTCAAAGCTGAGTGTTTATGTACAAGTAGAAAATAATAGTTGATGTAGGCACTGGGCAACTAAACTAGATTTAATTGATTCTGTGGTAAAGGCCACAAAGATTTTAGTGTCTCTGAACTGCTATACTGGTTTCTTTAAATTTTTTCTTTAGCAGAATTTAATCCACTTGGCTACCTGAGGTAGAATGAGTGTTTTACTTTGCTATTCCTAAATATGCTGTTTAAGGCTTCCATAATTGCTGAAATTTTTATTTGGTGGTTGTATCTAGGCAAAGTCTACTGAAACATTAAGCTAATTCTGCTCATTTAGGTAATTAATACCTTACGTTAAAACTCATTATATCATCATTTCCTTTACAAATTAAAGTGAGCAGGCCTGTACTTATTGGATTAATTAAGATAGAAAGCACAGGTGCAGTGTGTGGTTTCTTGTCAACATGTTATAATTTATTAAGATGTATAAAGCACATGGCCAAAGAAAAATGGCTTACAAAAAGAGTACCAAGAAGCACACACTCTCCTCATAGCAGTTTGCTCTTTTTAAGATATCATTTGTTTAGAAGTTTATGTTGAAAAATTGACTACTCTACATTTTAAAACAAGATATTGTACTCTAAGCATATGTTATGGCTAATGTTGATGTCTAAGGAAGTTATTTTGACTGTGTGGGCTTTCTATTCATAACCTAATTTTGGATGTTTAGTCAGTAAGCACTGGGGACTGTTGGGGTGATTATATCAAAAGAGATGTTAATCAATAGTGGAATTTAGGATCAAAGAGTGGGCAATGTAATTTATGATCTTTTTGTTTAAGACTGATACTCCAACAGTGTTTACCTCTTGAAATAAATAAAGTGTTAGATTTCAAATAAGTTGTTAAAATTGATTAAGGTAACTAGTAATGCATATATTGGGTTGTCTTTTGATGATGTAATAGTTGTTTTGTACTTGAACTGTCATGAAATTTCTTTAAATCGAAAGTCATTTTTGTAATTTTATATTTAATTTAGGTTTTCTGAGTATGCATAGTAGTTCACTATCAGAAATCTTTCCATAACTGACTTCCATCATACTTCTCATGTATATCTTTCACAGTTAGAAGTATGTGCATCATTGTTTTGGGGCCTATTATATTCATTGGCCTGCTTGAATTAATGCTGACACCTTTTCCTCCTTCATACCATTAGGTTGGCAGCCTTTTCCTTCTTAGCTTTCATTCATAAAAATAGAAAGCCTTCATTAGGTTGGATTCTTCATGTTGGAAGACTTTTCAGTAAATAATAGCCTTTTTAAAAAAAATCCAGAATCTAGTTGTCTTGATTCAAAACCAAAGTAGTCTTGTTTCATAATTTTGTTCATCAGTTGAAACACATTCGCAGAATTATAGACAGATCTTAAGGAGAGAAGTGAGTGAAAGGGGCATTTAAACTGACGTTAATTATCATAGCAGATAAAAGTATTTTGGAAAAAATAATTTACTGATTTATTTTGAAGACAAATTTTCATGGTTCTTAACAAACCTTTTTTCTTCCTGAATTAAGCAGTGATGCATGTTGAAAATTGCTGTGCCGTATGCTATTATTAATATTAAAGCATTTTATAAAAGGCTCAGTAACCTGGGTTAGAGTATCAGGTGTCAGTCCCACAGACCTTCAGTTTAGTTTTTAACTCTCTTAGTTTGAGAATACAAATGAAACTAATAGCCAAGGCTATTAATATATAAATATATTATATTTAATATATATAAGTATATAAATATAAATATATAAATATATATATAAATATATAAATATATAAATATATAAAAAGCTAATTATCAGCCATGTTCTTATACTGACTAGTCCAGTGGAATGAGTAGTGGGTTCTGGATTATCTTTGCTAATGAAAGATCTAAGAGTCATTTTAATGCTTATATTCTTTGATGAAAAGAAATATGCTGTCTAATTCATTAGACCTTCAGTGATTGTGCAGAATTCCTGAAATTGCCTTACTTTTGGTTTTGACTGTTTAATCTTTTTTGTTTTGAATGAACATTAAAAGACTTTCCCCTTAGCATATCTATATAAGGCACAATGGAAATAAAGTGCAGATAATTCCCCCTTGCATTGCAGAAGTCAGTAAATTACAGCTCATGTCTGCAGATAAATTCTATTTTCCATCTTTTATTATAAAATTATAGGTATATTCTTCTAGAAAAAATATTCTTTAAATAACTGAGTGAAGAAAATTATTAAGTTATATATAACCCTTGGCTATGTAGTAGTCAACATTTAGTAGCAGCTCTTTCGATATAGAGGAAATTCACCTTTTTTTATTGTCATTTTTTAAAGAATTTTCCAGCATTTAGTCAACCTGTGAGTGTTTTTCTATATTTTATATCAGTTACTCTTCACCTATAAGAATTTCCCCCTTGTCTATAGTCATTTATACTTTTTTTCCTCTTCACTCCATGTTTAAACTATTAGGCTTCTATTAATTTGGGCAACTATGCCACATTTTGCTGTGACTCATAATAGGAAGCTGTTTTAAGTTGGAAACTTCAGCATCTAATGTTGTTTTTTTAAGTAGCCAGTCTTTATATTGAAAATGGTGTGTGATGTTTTATCTACATGTATAATCGTATGGCTCAGAGGGTGTCCTATCCTTTTGCTTTGGCTAATAAACTAATAAGTTTTGGTAAAAACAACAACTAATAATGTGGAGATCTTACTATGTGGTGAGTACTTTTTAAAGCACCTTCCTGACAATGCAGGAGATCCTTTACTGAAGGTACTATTATCCTTTTTCTTCTTCTTTTTTTAACAACTGAAGAAACTAAGGCACAGAGAGATTAAATTCAGTGGTCAAAATCTCATAGTTTGTAGGTGGTAGAGCAAAAATTCGAACCCAGAAAATCTGACTTTAGAGTACTATTTAGTAAAGCCATCAGTCAAGTAGAAGAGGAGATGCATAAATTGTAGCGCTGAACCCGAACTCTGTGTAGTGGCAAAACTAAAGACCAGTCGACTAGAGTAGGAGTACAGACATGGGGCAGGCAGAGGTGCAGGGTGCAGATTGAGTTGGCTTAGCTAGCAACACAGAATGCTTTTCTGCACATTTTAGCAGCAATGTCTGCTGAACAGACTGTATTGGATGTGATGCAGTAGTGACCTAGGTGGTAAAGGCTTTAACTGCCAAACCCAGGCTTCTAGGTTTAGTCCTAATCCTAGGAGTAATGCATAGCTAATAAGGAATTTTTATGAGGGGAAAACTCTTATCAAATCTGTTTTTCAGTGTCAAAGTGAAGCATAGAGAGGAACTGGAGACCTAGAATAACTGGATTAAAGACTGTTGAAATTGTTAAAGTGGATTAAGGCAAAGATAGTGGAATTAGAGAAGAGAGGCTACATTCAAGAAATCATCTAGATTAGATCATTTAGAATCATCTGGATCTGATAATCAGTTTTGTATAGAGGATTAGGGTGAAGAAGAAGGTTTCTGGTTTAGAGAATTAGATTGATGGTGTTGCTATTGTTTGAGATAAAGAATAGAAAAATAGAGAAGAACAGATTTTAGAGATTGGGTGTGGTGTGAGGATAAGCTAACAAGATATATTGTGGATATATTAAGTTTTCAGTGTCTGGAGGACATATAAATCTATTAGATAGTTGAAGCTACAGAATGGAACCATGAATTTGGGAATATTTGGCATGGAAAGAGTACATGAGATCAACCAGAGAGACCTTTGAAGAGAGTTGATTGCCAAAAATGGATTTCTAGGGTATCCCAAATGTAAGGTGAGTGGGGCAAGAACAGTGAGCAGAGGCTGGCTTTATCTACCCATGGTTATATTGAACCAAGCTTAAATGTAGGCAGATTACAACTGTCACCTGAGAATTTACCATGAGTAGAGTTTTACTGGTTTTCTGGGGAGTATAGGGATAGTGTTGGATGGGTATCAGCCTGTGCTTGAACTTAAAGAATAGTTTTAGCTATCAAGTTTTTTGTTAGCAGTTTTTTGAGGATTCATCCTACCATGGAGTATATGGTTAAAACTCATTGGGGATCTATCTGAAATGAAATGGCTTTTTTTTTTTTTTAACCTGCTTTGAAGCATGCTCTTTCTAATCTCCCTATTCTGTTTCTTAGCTATGCTTTTGGATAAATGCTACAACTCTTTGGTCACTTTCAGTTAGTAAAAGTCTGGCTAGTTTAAAATTTTAATCTCAAATTTGATTTAAGTCTCACTTGTTCCTTCCCCACCCTACATCAGAGTAGGCCACCTAAGGTGGCCTAAGACAGTTGACATGCTTTCTCCCCTCCTAAGTCTCGTTCTTGGAGAGAGAGGGGAGGGAGGCAGCATGGCGGAAGGACAAGAGAGGCAGAGGTCATCATCTGAAGGAACCTGGTTATCTGAAGATAGTGGGTCTCACCCCAGCATAGTCTGGTTCTAACTGCTGCAGAATGTCTCTGACAATGTGATTTTCATGTGGATGGAATATGAGGTTTTCTTGGAAAGATAACTTTATCTTGGTTCCCTTTATCAGTGAGCTCTTCCTCAGAAATGGGTAGCTATATCTCCTTTCTGTTCGAACTCCTCCCCTTCTCTAGGTGGGGCATTGATGTGTTTGACCAGCAGCCCTTGCTTCTTCCCTAGTCTCTGGCTCTCTCACATGAGCCATGAGAGTCAGTGATGTTCTTTTTCTAGGGTCTCAGGGGATTAGTGGGAAGATAGGGGAAATATGGGAGGTACTCCCCACTTCTCCCCTCCCCAGTGATACTATTTCTGTGGCCCTATTAGGTCTGCTGCTGCAGGCTGCACTACCAAGCCTCCCATCTTCAGAAATCTCTAGATAAGAAGTAGACAATTTCTAGGCCAATATATTTTCCCCTACTTCTAGGGACATATGTCAGGTCATCTAACACTTCACCAGGCTAAATTCTATTCCAGTGGCAGCACGAGGGTAAGGTTGCAGGTTCTCTACTCAGTATTCAGTCAAGCTATGAGATGCCAGTCTCCTCTCCTTGCAGGAAACCACAATGTGTCTGTCATGGAATATCTCGGTGCTGTGCAACTTGGCTTGAGTGAGGAAGCGCTTGTGACAAAAACTGCACTCCAGTGCTTCTGATGTACCCTTGCCCTCTTATGTAGGCGGGGTGATGATTTGGGAGTGGTGGGGCTTATTCAACCTCTGAGTAAACTTACGGTCAGCAGTTTGGCCCCATTTGGTTGGTGGCTGTCTTCAAGATAGATGCTGCTTATACATTATTTTTGTCTTTGTTGTGAGCCTTAGTCTCACAATTCAGGAGGCGGTTAAAAACTTCACTCAGCATTCTTTCGTAAAAATAAACATTACTGACATGACTGATGTTTTAGAGCATTTCATGCTTCTTTCTCTACAGAAATACTTTAGTTTGTTTCTTCATTTATCCAGTAAACATTTTTTTTTGTGACAGCCTTGCTGCATGCCAAGCACTAGGCACTGCTAACTTAAGCAAACTGCTGCTCTAAAGGAGCATTTGGATGTACATATATGAATACTTAATTATTTTATATAGATAATTTATTAAATTAATTTATTTATATATATATAGATAAGTTGACCAGACACCACTAATCTGGAAAATCAGGTTGTGGTGAAAATAACCAGGCTTTAGAAATAAAACTATGAAAGTGAAAATATGAAGTTTTAATAGAAGTTATTTTTCATTGAACAGCAATGTCTAGCTAACATTCAGAATTCATGCTATCTAAGATTATAAAATTTATGGTGGCCCTGGGTACATAGGACCATGTAATCACATAGAACAGACTTAGAATTCTTATAGATCATTTACTTAAAGATTTAGTTTTAAGTTTCTTCAAGGAAGAAATTTAAGACAATAATGTCTATTTTTACCAACTTTTTGGTAAGAAATTTTTAGCTTCATACTAATATTTTATGAAGTATGTACTGCTCACATGTGGCACATATTATTTACATATTTAGTACTTGTTTCTGTCATCTAAAATTCTAAACTGAGACTTCTTCAAAAATTATGCTTATCTTGTATCTCCAAAGTAATATTTTATACTTTGTCTATTTACCTTATAAAAGTTAAGTTTAAGGCTTAACTATATGAAACAGAATTCGTGCTAAGGAACTTAGAAAAATTCAGACTAATCAAATACTATAATCTCTATTTGTTGTTTTATTTTTCTGAAAGTTAAAAACAAATTACATCTAGATTAAAGCTAAAGGGTATTTTAAAACATAATGCAAGTGGGATTTTTTTTTTCACTTCAGTTTCTATTTCATAACTAAAACATTAAAACAGTATCACTGGCAACAATTTAATGCATAAATTCTAACTTAAATGAATATTTATTTAAGTTACCTTTATTTTGTGATTTAGGGAAAACCTGTTTTATATTAGTATTTAAAATAAGCATTGAAAATAAAACCAGCTTCTGAGGATGGGGGAACTATTTTTAAAACACTTGAACTTCTCTCTTCAGGTTCTATGTCCTGTGTTCAGATTGATAATATATTTCCAGGGGGAAGTGGATAGTATTTATATACCTATATATTTCCATGAGTCATTTTTAGGAAACTACTATTTTAATTCATAATAAATTCTAAAATGAATTGGTAACAATATAAGAAAAGGCATTCAGGAAACATACTAGTTTATACTCAATTTCATATTGATGTACTTAATGTATGTAGCTTCTTATATTGAAGGTAGCATCAATTAGCTCTCCTTTAAGTGAAAATGTTCTAAAATACCTAAGTATGACTATGTATTTAAAACATAGTCTTTTTTTGAATTTTAGAGTAAAAAGAAATTTCATTTAATATTTTTACATCCTTAATAAATACAAGTTATAGGTATACAAAATATGTAGTAGCTACTCCTGTGTTTAAGATTCAGGATCTTACATTGTTATATTTTAAAAGTTATGGGATATGTAAATACTGAATTATTAGATATTCCATTTGAAGTGATTCAAATTCAAAAAATGTGAATAAGCATTTGTCTCCATAGATTTTACTCATTTATTTAATAGGAACCACTTTTGTTTTAATTAATTTTCTAGAACATGAGAAAATATTAATAAGATATACACATTGAGGTTAGAATATGTTATTCTTAATATTCTTTGAGACTGATTTAGGATTACTTGGTTTAAGTATAAATTAATATTTAGTGTTCTAATTGTATATTTTTTCTAGAGTAACACAATAACAAAACTCCTTTTTAGTTTTTAATGTTTCATTTATTCAACAAAAGTATTTTAAGTGCCCTCTATATGCCTTTCCCTTCCCGTTAGAAAGTAACGCAGTCAAGGGAGCCACTTGCAAAATATCCCTGTATTATCAATTGCTTCACCCACCTTATTCAAAGGGCATCCTGTTTTACCTATTTTATGTTGCTGTTAGGCTTTAAGATCTAACATAATCAAGCTGGTTTTGCCATGCACTCAAATCAGATGCTTGCAAAATTGAAGCAAACAGCATTTTTCCCACTCCCAGCTGCTAGCTACTTTATTAAACTTAAAAAATACTTATTTATTTATAAGAGAAATTTTAAAATTGATGTATTTACCTTCAGTCTGACATTTTCTTGTTTTTTCAAATGAGAATTCTAGCTGTAAAGAAAACTGGATTTAAATATTTCATATAAATTATTAATAGTGCAAAAGGATACTAGTTCATAATATCGTTGAGAGCAGCTGTGAATAAATCATAATCAGGATTTATTTACAGTTAAAAAAAGAACCCTCTGATGTTACAAGGGCTGAAAATGAATGCAAATCTGCGAGTGAGAGTAGGGAGCAGGGGGCTGTTTGGCCTGGTAAAAATTGTTTAACTATTTGCAAAACTGATTAAGAAATTGGAAGGAGAAAAGGAACACACATAACTATCTTCAGACAGACAAAAATAGGACTTGCATATTTGTGGCATGCCTCTGCATTAAGCATTAAATTAAATTTGACTGTTAAATAATACTTAATAGCAGCATAAGAAAAGGGGCATCTAGTGTCTCTAGTAATTCTTTTTTATAGAAATCCATATGTGTTAGAATGTTGTATATCAACACCATTCTTTTGTTTTGCCAGTTTCTGCTTTAATTTGTATTTGTGTGTAACCTGGACACCAATATTGATAGGATCATTTAAAAGCTTAGTGCTTTTCTTTTTTAAACCTTTCTTTTGAATTTATTCTAAGTTACTGTTTAATAAAATACTTGATATTGAGCCCTACAAAACAGGGAACTTGTTTTTATTTTTTTAAAAGTGATTTGAATAAATATCAATGAGCATTAGATATTATATTTTAAATAAAATCAGCAAATTTTAGAAAAATATTAGATTAATTTTCACATATATCTTTATTATTGAGGCAATTTATGAGTAGAAAAATAGAATTTTTAATAGAATATGGAATACTAATTTTAATATGTAGGTGAATCATTTAATATTGGTAAAATAAGGTTTACTTACAATCTTGTTAAAAGGCTATTGGTCATAGTACTTCTTTTTGTATATGTTTTGTTCTTCAGTGTATACTTTATGGTTTAAAATTTAAAAGTTTCAATCTGTGATGAACTCTAGGCTTAGGTTTGTGATATAGTTTATTTTATACCTTGTTCTTAAAAAACTATTTGATTACTAGGTAGTATTCTTTCAAATCAAAATTTAAATGTCAAAGTAATTCTCCTAAATAAAATAATTCCATTAGGATGTTTTAATTAAATTTACCAATCTCTTAATAATCTGCACAATAGTCATCTAAGTAAAACTTGTATTTTTGTTCGTAGTTTATATAAAACAGCCTAAGTATTTAATGCTGTGATTTAAATGAGTACACTGTACATTTTACATAGACACATCTATTTATAATTATGAGCATAAATTATAAGTGTAATTTCTGAGATGCTTAAAAGGTATAATAAAATTTATATTGTTATACCAATCTTAAAAGTGCTTAGGAAAACCTTGGAACCACCCAAGAAATTGCCATTTAATTCAGTCTAAATATATTTTGTCCAAGTTAAGAGAAGGAAAGTTATTTTGTTCCTATAATAACTTTGCCTTCTGTAAGCTCCCTTTCATCATATGCTGAATCTCTAGCAGATTTGATCATTAAACTTTTCAGATTAAAAAAAAGATGATTAGGGAAAGACTAGTTACCTGATTGGGCAAATTTGGGTCGAGTTTTGAAAACCTTTTTATTTTTTTACATCAGTTTCCCTGAGTTTTTGTTTAATCAGTTTATAAGATATGTAAGATTACATCATTAGTTCTTACCTTGACCTTTCCTAAATCTTTCGAGTCATTAAACAGAACAAGGCTAAATAGGTTATAGGTTATAATCTTGAACAAGGCTAAAATATTTAAAATATCAAGGCTTTAACCTTGAACAAGGTTAAAATATGTATTTGAAAGCTTTTTAGAATCCCAGTAATTTTGCTTACTTTAATTAATTTCTGTCAAATTGTGATAGTAACTGTTAGTGCTAAAATGTTAAGAACTTTATCTTAAATGTGTTTTCCTATAATTTTTCCCAAAATTGTTTTGTGTTTAACCAATCTAAAACATAATCAGCCAAAGCCACAAAAAATTTTAATAAAAACTTTGAGATATAATTTACACACCATATCAGTCACTCGTTTAAAGTGTGTAATTCAGTGATTGTTTAGTACATATGCAGTTTCGTAGCTGGCAGCATAATCCATTTCAGAATATTTGCATTATTACCCCAAAAAGAAACCCTATACCCATTAGTAGTCACTTCCCATTTCCTCCTCACACCCTTTTCTTTCTCTAGTCCTAGGCAGCCACTGGTCTACTTCTTGTCTGTATGGATTTGCCTATCTTGACATTTCATATAAGTAGAATCATATAATATGAGCCACAACTGTTCCTTCTACCTTTCCAGTAGATAGGTGATGATTATAGCAGGATGACTGTAATACTGCTATAACTTAGGAATTGGCCAACTATAATAACAGGTAACATAAAGTGTTTCTTGAAGCAGTATAGATAAAAACTGGAAGTCTGAAATAAAGTATTTATAATGGATTCGTCAAGACCTTAAATGCTAGAGTAGTGTAGTCTACTTCCTATGTATACTAGAAATCAGTTATATGTAATATGTTTCTGGAACTGTTCTGTATTTGTGATATAGCAACAAATAAACCAGACAAAAATCTCTGCCTTCACAGAGCATATACTGTAATGGAGAAAACAGTCAATAACCATAATAAATCAGTAAAGTATACAGTTTGCTAAAAGATGATAAGCACTTTGGAGAGAAAAAAGAACCACATAAGGTAATGAGGCCAGTGTTGGGGGAAAGGGCTTGCAATATTGAGTAGAGTGGTTGGAAAAGGCTTCATTGAGAAAGTGACAATTGAATTAACACTTGAAGGAGGTAAAGGACCAAGCAGGGAGTGAGCCACCTGGATATCTGAAGGAGGAACATTCCAAGTAGAGGGATCAGCAAAGACTCTGAAGTGGAAGCTTCCTTTAGTATATTGTGGGAACCCACTAAAGTGATACATTGATTTGGGGGGGGGCAAATGAGTGAGGGCCGGAGCATAAGAAGATGAAGTTGGAGAGCAGAATAGGGAAGTGGTGGGGTGCACAAGATGGTAGGCTCCTGAAGGCATTGTAAAGATTTGAGCATTTGTTCTAAAAGAATTATGTAGCCATAGAGAAATAACTTAATCTGTAACTGACTAACTTTAAAAAGTTTACTCTGGCCACATTTGAGAATTGATTGAGTATCTGAGCAAAAGCACCGGAGACAGTAAGAATTGGTCAGGTTCCTGATAACTTTTGAGTATATAGGCAACAAGATTTTATAACTTGACTGAATATGAGAATGAAAGATCCGGGACAATTCCAAGGTTTTTTGTTTGAACAACCAGGATGGAGTTGCCTATAACCGAATTGGGGAAGACTAGGTGGAACTTGTTGGCTGGGAAGGATCTCTTCTACATCCAAGTGGGCATACTGACTATACAGTTGTATGTCCAAATTGGGAGTTCAAGGGAGAATTCTAGGCTGGAATTTGGGGGTAATCAGTATATAGATGGTATTTATCATTTATGAGACGGAGTCTGGCTCTGTTGCCCAGGCTGGAGTGCAATGGCTCCATCTCAGCTCACTGCAAACTCCATCCCCTGGGTTCAAGCAATTCTCCTGCCTTAGCCTCCAGAGTAGCTGGGATTACAGGTGTGCACCACCATGCCTGGCTAATTTTTGTATTTTTAGTAGAGACGGGGTTTCACCACATTGGCAGGGCCACACTTCCTCTGGGGAAATCTGAACTAAGTGTTATGAGGCTAAATCATGCTATCAGTAGGGCTGCACTTCCTCCAAATACTCTAGCAGACAATCTGTTTTATTTTTCAGTATCTGGAGCTACATTCCTTGAGTCTTTGGTTCATAGCCCCTTTCTCCATTTTCTCTCTTTTTTTTCTCTCCCTCGAGCTGGAGTCTCGTTCTGTTGCCCAGGCTAGAGTGCAGTGTGGCGCGATGTGAGCTCACTGCAACTTCCGCCTCCTGAGTTCAAGCAAGTCTCCTGCCTCAGCCTCCCGAGTAGCTGGGATTACAGGCAACCACACCCGGCTAATTTTTTATTATTAGTAGAGACAGGGTTACGCCAAGTTGGCCAGGCTGGTCTCAAACCTCTGACCTCAGGTGATCTGCCTCGGCCTCCGAAAGTGCTGGGATTACAGGTGTGAGCCCCTGGGCCCAGCCTCCTTTTTCCATTGTCAAAGCCAGTGGTGTAGCATCTTTTCTCTCCCATCTTTTTCTTTGTCTTTTTTTTGGTCACATGATGTTTTTCTTCTGTGTAAAACCTCTCTGCCTCTCTCTTCAAAGGACACTTGTGACTGCATTGAGGGCCCACTCAAATAATCCAGGATAATCTCCGTATCTCAAGATGCTTAAGTTAATTACATTTGCAAAGTCTTTGCCATATGAGGTAACATTTTCAGGTTCCAGGCATTAGGGCATGAATATCTTGGGGACCTTACCACAGTCTGCCCTATTGTCTCCAAGGTTTTACATCTAACATGCAAAATATTAACCGCATCCCAATATCTCCAGAAGTCTCAACCCATTTCAGTTTCAACCCAAAATCTCACCTAAATATCATCAGCTCAGAAGTCCAAGATTTCATCATCCAAATCATCTAAATCGGTTCATCATTGTATATAATTGTAGGACATATGTCAGCTAAGCTTTTGGCCACTATATAACAAATCCCCTTTTCTCCAGTTTCTAATAAAATGTTGCTCATCTCCTTCTGAGCCCTCATTAGCACCATCTTTACGGTGCTTATATTTCTACCAACATTCTGCTTATGATGATGTATGTGTTCTCGAAGATGAATTAGGATTTCTCTACCATGCTCCTCACTTTCTTCTGAGCTATTACCAGCATTGCCTTTAATGTTCATATTTCTACCAAAAATCCATTTAAGGCATCTGAGTATTTTCTGTCATGCATTTCATACTTCTAGCTTCTGTCCATTGTGAATTCCAAAGCTTTCATATTCCAACTTTCATATTTTTAGGTTTTTGTTATAGCACCACCCCTC
Organism: Cacajao melanocephalus; assembly: GCA_963573385.1. Taxonomy (NCBI): domain Eukaryota; kingdom Metazoa; phylum Chordata; class Mammalia; order Primates; family Pitheciidae; genus Cacajao; species Cacajao melanocephalus. The sequence continues at coordinate 45,937 of CAUYLG010078006.1, forward strand.
TTCTAGGCACCAAAATCCATATTAGTTTCCTATGGTGGCTATAACAAATTATCATAGACTTACTTGGTGGCTTAAAACAATAGAAATTTATTCTTTTTAAAAAATGTATTTATTATACTTTAAGTTCTGGGGTACATGTGCAGATCATATAGGTTTGTTACATAGGTATACACGTGCCATGGTAGTGGCTTGCTGCATCTATCGCCCCGCCATCTACATTAGATATTTCTCCTAATGCTATCCCTCCCCAATCCCCCCACCGCCCTGCTATTCCTCCCCTAGCCCCCTACCCCCTAGGCCCCGGTGTGAGTTGTTCCCTTCCCTGTGTCCCTGTGTTCTCATTGTTCAATACCTGCTTATGAGTGAGAACATGCGGTGTTTGGTTTTCTGTTCTTGTGTCAGTTTGCTGAGAATGATGGTTTCCAGTTTCATCCATGTCCCTGCAAAGGACATGAACTTCTCCATTTTTATGACTGCGTAGTATTCCATGGTGTATATGTGCCACATTTTCTTTATCCAGTCTATCATTGATGGGCATTTGAGTTGGTTTCAAGTCTTTGCTATTGTGATTGAACCATGCCGCAGTAAACAGATATGTGCATGTGTCTTTCTAATAGAATGATTTACAATCCTTTGGTATATACCCAGTAATGGGATTGCTGGGTCAAATGGTATTTCTATTTCTAGATCCTTGAGGAATCGCCACACTGTCTTCCACAATGGTTGAACTAATTTACACTCCCACCAACAGTATAAAAGCATTCCT
>CAUYLG010078008.1:0-23021 GCA_963573385.1 Cacajao melanocephalus
CCTATTTCCCCCCCAACAGACCCCACTGTGTACTGCTCCCCTCCCTATGTCCATGTGTTCTTATTGTTCATCACCCGCCTATGAGTGAGAACATGCGGTGTTTGACTTTGTGTTCTTGTGTCAGTTTGCTGAGCCATCAAAAACGATGAATTCGTGTCCTTCGTAGGGACATGGATGAACCTGGAAACCATCATTCTCAGCAAACTGCAGTTTTATTTCTAATGAGCATATTCAGTGAGAGCAAAGTAACTTGCAGATATAGGATTTTAACAGTAGATTATTTTAATCTATAATTAGCAGAACAATTTGCATTCAAATAATGAATATGCCGAAGTTCTTAAAAAACAGTATGTTCTTTAAAATAGGTGAAATAAGCCCTTGGCAAGCTAAATTAGCTCCCTTGAAATCTTGTTCACACTGTTTGCTTAGAGAACCTTTTCTTTGTTAGTAGGACAAAGGTAACTTCAACCCAGGTTAAATTACCACAAATTCTAAATTAGTGTAGTCCAAATTAATGAGATTTTACTATACAAAGAGTGTCTGATAATTGTTCAGCAGCAATCTTGTGATATTGTAAATAGGCAGATAGCTTTATAATATTATTTTCTTCCTCTGCAGTACTAGACAAAAGGAAAAGGGAAGATGTTTCATGAGCAGCAACTTCCTTCTTCCTTTGTTATTGCCTGCACTGTGGCGGAGGAAAGATAGGGTTGGAAGTTCTCATAGGAGCTACCAACCATTTTATTTCCAAACTACATGTCTAGTCATTGCATCACTCGGCCCTGTAACTCCACTGAGTCAAAGCCATCTCTCTCCCTCTCCTTCACTGCAAATGAGGGAGGGATATTTGCTTTCAGCTCCAGTTCCACACTACACATTTTTTTCCTTCCTTTCCTATCCCTCCTACCTCTCCCCTTTTCTACAAACTGTCTCTTTCCTTTTGTACTAAAACTGATTTCTTAAAGGTCACCTGTGACCTTCAGATTGTCAAAGTCAGTGGCCTTTTGGCAGGTTGCAATCGCCTTGAACTCTTTGTTTCATTTGATGCTGTTAACCGTGCTCCCTTCTTTGAATTTTCTCTACTTTTGCTTTCCTTGGTAATACACTTTGCAGATTCTTCTTCCTTTTCTGTCTTCTTCAAGCCTTCTTTCTCATTTTCTTCAACCCTCAACTTTGAGTATACTATTATCCACATTTCTAGATGAAGAAGTAAAGGATAAACTTACCCAAAGTTGAATGTCTAGCAAGTGGTTTAGCCAGGCCTCTAACTCCAAAGTCTATTTCTAACTACTATGGTGTAGTTACTGTGTCTGTAGTTATTAGGAATCTAGAACCACTACTAAAATGTATGTTAAACATTGGTGGCAGACTAGGGAAAGTTGTGTTTGTATGAAAATAAATAGGTAAGACTAAGAGGAGCAGGCCTTGGATATGATAATCTTGAGGATTCCTTCAAACTCAGAGCTCATGGTTCCTCTTTTCAGCTTTCTGCTGCTCCCCAAAACAAGCCTTCTATTTCAGCCACACTGATCCACTACCTTTCTCTGAAGACACTGTGCTTACCTACCTCACCACCTTGCTCATAACATTCATTTCCCTTTCCCAGCATTTCACTTGTCAAAATCTTATTCAACTGACAGTGCCTAGTACAGGTCCTACCCTCTCTAAGAAGCCTTCTGGATCATCTTAATTAGAAATGTTCTCTTGTACCTCTGAAATATATTGGTCATTAAATTCATAGGAATCACTTGACACTGATTGTGGACCACCTTGAACTATTGCTTATGAGTTTGTATATGTATGTCTTAGCTTTTCAACTCAGTTACAACTCTCCTGTTGGAAGGGCCCCTAACTCTCTTAGCAGAGATATGATATCTTACACAAAATAGATGCTCAAGAAATATTTGTTGCTTGATCACATATTTGATTGAATAATTGCTTTCTCTATGCCTTTTCTCTATGTCTCTATTATTTTCTTGTCATTTTCAGGGTAGAGTTTTGCACAAAACTGTGCCTTTATAGCTGATGTTGACCAACTGACAGCTTCACTTGTCCCTAAAGGCTACTCAGACATTTGTGAGATTACACCCTTAGAACAGGCACAAATCAAATCTGGGTGCTTGTGGAAAAAAAAAATACCTGGCCCTAATGGAATCCTTGCCTTATTACAGCTGAGATTTCTTAAGTGTCCAAGGGAAACCGATAGGCAGAGTTTAAGTGTCCTGCCTCAACTATGAAGTAGGCCACTAATCAGGATTAGACATTACTGCCATATTTGACCACATAATCTTTTTTTGTGGATATGGTTGTTTTGTAGCTTTTATAAGATGAGCTCAGAATTCTTCAGAGTACGTTTCCTCTTAAATTTTACCTTTTCCCCATGGAAGTGTTTCCTTGGTGATGCTGTAGCTGTACAAATTGTCTATGATGGCAGCAAATCCATTTATTCAGATGGTACTCTATAGCCAAAGAGTAGAGGATTGTTAAAATCCATGTAAAATCACAATGCCAAGTTCTTTTCCCAAAGATGCCAACTGCCTTCTGGTTTGAGAGCCACCTGGATTTGTAGAAGCAGAAATACCAACTCTTTCATCAAATACCTCCACTAAAGTGGAAAACACCATGAGTCAACAAGGCCAACTGGATGATGACTAAAATTGAGTGCATTGTTTTCAGCAACATCATGGTACAGTAATATTCAAAGAAGGTGTCAGCTCTCTTGAGGAGAGGGCAACTACTCAGGAATAATTATGATACCAAAGGGAGCATCCAGGTGTAGGCAGAGTCCTATTTCCATTGTCTTTTCTCTATAGGCCTGTGTTGAAAGATAGATTTGTGCTTAAATGTGTCATGCCCAGTACTAAGTAGTATTGCCAAAGTTCATGTGAATAATGAATGACTCAGTATGAAAAGAGGGATCTTCAGCCAGTTTTCATTTGCAATAATGATTTAATCACAAAAGTTCAAGATCTCCAGAAAGACCCTTCAAAATCAATAATAATTTGTATTGGTGTGGTGATTCTTTCTCTTAATGTATTCTCATACTCATTGCATTTTACACACGATATGCTAATCACTAGAGAGGAAAAATAACTTTGTCTAAGGTAGACTAGCATCACCAGGAGTGTTAGAATTAGATAAGGACCTCCAGAGAGTATCCAGTCTTGATCATAGACCTCCCAACTCCATTCTCAGGTTTCCTTTAGAATTTCTGGAAATCAAAATGGTACTTGACAATATAAAGACAGTGAACAATTACAGCACTACAAGGCTAGATTAATAGGAGAAAGTGGGCCTGCAGAGCATCAAGAAGAAATTTGGTCAGCCATAAAGAAGAACTATATCAGATTGGGTTATCAGAAAACTTGTTCAAGCTCACTTGGAAGAGAAATATAAAAAGAAGATACACTCATCTGCTCAGGAGTACTTTTGTTTCCTTTCTTACCTAAAAGGAGGGCTATGAACCAGGAAACTTGTCTATGACACTTACAGCCTTTTGATTTACCTCAGACTCACAAGGCTGAGACTTTTTATTTCACATGTACTTTGAAGTCCACAAATGAAAGCAATGATTGTTTTTAAAGAGAGAAAATGCTACCATTTTATATCTTGGTGTGTGGTATTTCTAGCATGTCAGCTGAATTATTATATTGCCAAAGGCAAGAAGAGCCGATTGTTCCCTCAGTTAGAATTAAAATAAGAAAAAGAGTAGACTAATAGCCTTTCTCAATTTCTTTAGTCCTTTGGACATTTTTATCTGATTACAGTTTCAAGAAATAAAACCATTATCTCAAAAACTGGAGGATCAAAAAAGTAAGCCTACTTTCTTTCTCAGGTCTGATAGAAGAAATCCAGTGTGAAGTTTTCATTTTCAAGGACTGTCCAGGGGAGGGCAGACAGGGTGGCACAAGAGAAGCAGGATAGAAAAATGGAAATACATTTCTCTTAAGTTGCCCCAATCATTGAAATAGCTTTGGAATGATTTTGTTACTTCATTGTACTTAAGTCATTAGGAGTTCTATCAGCAGACATGAAGTGTAAGTAGCCTGATATGTTGGTATATAGAGGCTAGTGGTAGATGTTTAAGTCTAGTATTTTAGAGTTGGAGACAACCTCAACTGACTCCATTATTATTATTATCATTATATTTTGAGACAGGGTCTCACTCTGTCACCCAGGCTGGAGTGCAGTGGCCCTATCATAGCTCACCTCAGGTGATTCTCAGCCCCTCAAGTAGCTGGGAATACAAATGTGCACTCACCACGCCCAGCTAATTTTTGTATTTTTAATAGAGACAGGGTTTCTCCACATTGCCCAGGCTGGTCCCAAACTCCCAGGCTGAAAGGATCCACCCACCTCAGCCTCCCAAAGTGCTGGGATTACAGGCATGAGCCACCATGCCCAGCCAAACTTCATCATTTTTATAAACGAAGAAACTGAGACCCGGAGAAGAGATTTATGCAAGATCACATGGTTAATTCATGGCCGAATGAGAGCTAGTTATTACCAGACCCAAATAATCATTTCAAATTGGCTAGGACTGTGGCATGTAATCGATTCCTTTTTGCTGTGAAAGTTTATCTGTAACCTGGAAATGCTAACTTCCCTCATGCTAATAATATTATGTGATTTGTCGCAAGCTCACCTGGTGGTATGGGAGGCCCCATGTGTGTTTTGGCTGCTGCACAGGGGAAGGCACTTTGTTCTCAAGATAGAAAAGAGTTTGAGACTGGGAAACACCTATTAAGGAATTGCTTTTTTAGAGCAGAACTCGGGCAACTCAGCAAATTACAGAAGAAACTTTTTGTGACACCTGCTTACTTGGCAAGGGACAGTTTGTGTCCCCATCTCAGCCTACCCTTAAGGTACTCCATTCAAATAGGAAAACATTTTATAATTATGTTTTGTCTGTGATTGTGTTAGGCCATTCTTTCATTGCTATAAAGAAATACCTGAGATGGGGTAATTTATAAAGGAAAGAGGTTTAATTGTCTCACGGTTCTGCAGACTTTATAGGAAACATGGTGCCAGGATCTGCTCAGCTTCTGGGGAGGCCTTAGGAAGCTTTTACTCATGGCAGAACTTTAAAGGGAGGCAGGCATGTCACCTGGCGAAAGCAGGAGCAAGAGAGAGAGTGGAGGAGGAGATGCCACACTTTATAGAAACCAGATCTCAGAACTCACTATCACAAGGACCCCACCGAGCCATGAGGGATCTTCCCCCATGACCCAAACACCTCTCACCAGGCCCCACCTCCAACATTGGGGATTATAATTCAACATGACATTTGGGCAGGTACAAATACCCAAACTATATCAGTGATTTAAACCTTGTTGTATAACTTCATCTAGAGAAGCTCTTTCAATTTCTTGATTATTGGGCAAAGATTTGTTTGGAAAAAAATCAGTTTTAGGTGAGTAAAACTAAATTTCAGAGTAAGAGGGTGTTTGCATTTTGAGAGGTTGTTTTCATCTCCTCCTAGCTTAGTAAACTGCAGAAAGCCAATGTCATTTTTATCACTGGGACCTGTAAGGTCCTCCCTAGCCTTAATAAGGGAAAGGAGCATCCTCAGACTGAGACCCAGAGAAACTATACTGAAGTCTGTGCTTTTAGTGCTGGATTTGACACTTACTATTAGACTTTTAGCCTTAGGTAAACCACAGAAGCCATTTCTAAGCCTCAGTTTCCAAATTTGTTTAATGGGGAAAGCAATTTAAAATCAGTCAGCTAATACTTCTATGGTTATTGCTCTGCTTGTTATGGTGTGTGAGTGTGAAATAACCACACTGGTTTTCTTTTTCTGGTTCTGAATCAAACTGAGAAAAAAAATGAACCACAAAACACATGAAGAACAAAATATGGCATCTACTTTATTATAGATAAAACTATGTTTACGAACATGGCTTGTGTCTAAGGCCTCATGAGACTTCCTACCACCTCTAGCTTCAAATGTATACCTTGATAGTCACCTGTGACGACTGAGACTTCAGAACAGACCATTTACCCTCCCATTGCCCTTGAGACTGATGGCCTGTGTCGCACTTCAGTAGAAACTAGAAATGAAGAGCAAAATGGGCCTGTAGGTCTACCTCCAGAAGATGCTGCCTGTGCCCTGACTAGCCTCTGCTCACTGTACAAAAGAAAGAGAGTCATTGCAGTTGGAGGGCATTTGGATCTGAGAGCCGGAATGCACAGGACAGGCCATGAATGAGTACTTATTTTTATTTTTATTATAATATTATTATTTTTCGAGATAGGGTCTCCCTCTGTCACCCAGGCTGGAGTGTGGTGGTGCAGTTTCGGGTCACTCCAGCATCAAACTCCAGGTCTCAAGCATTCCTCCCACCCCAGCCGCCCAAGTAGCTGGGACTACAGGCTGTGCCTCCATGCCTGGCTAATTTTTGTATTTTCTGTAGAGACAGGGTTTTGCCATGTTGCCCAGCCTGGTCTGGAACTTCTAGGCTCAAGCCATCCATGTGCCTTGTCCTCCCAAAGTGCTGGGATTACAGGTGTGATAATCAGATAAATCAGTCTTGCTCCTGTGCCAAGGAACAAGCAGGGGTGAAAGCCCAGAGATTTATGATTCTCTCTGTCCCCTTCCACATACACAATGGAAATTTCTTCCTCCCCATAGAATGGTGACAAGTGGGGACAAGAACCAAACCCCTACAAACCCCAATATCACTTTTTAAGATTAGCATGACTTTGATTTTTCAGTCTTTTCCTTAGGATTGTTTTATACCAGGGGAAACTGGCAATGACAGTCCATTGTATGGTATAAGTAAATAGGGTTGTTCTAGTGTACATATGTGTTACATTTAGATTTTTACTTCTTCATGTACAAAATTGAGACAAATTCCAAATGGAACCAAACTCATATCCTCTGATGTAGCCTTGAAGTAGTAACTTACAGTGAAGAGATTTCATCTTCATAAATTTCAAACACAGAATACTTCTGCTGCCATTTCAACATTGTCGGTCACCTGTGGTTGCAAACTCTACAAGTTTTCCCTTCTCTTCCACAACACCGAAGTATAACAATTAAAATATTGTTTAACTACTACTACTAATAGCTAATACTTATGGAACACCTACTGTGTGCCAGACACTATGTATTTCAGATATATTATTTGATTTTCACAGCAACCCTATGAGGTAAGTACAGTTATTATCCTCACTTTACAGATAAGGAAACAAACACAGAGACTAATTTGTCCAAATAGTAATGTATCCTGTTACTAAGCAGAGGAGAGGAGATTCAAACCCAGGCAATATAGCTCCAAAATCAGTGTCTGGAATCAATTAAATCAAAATGAAAATGGGGTCAGGTGCCTATGTTATTTAAGAGTACCCCAGATGATTCCAATATGCAGCCACACTTGAGAACCAGTGCAGCTAATTATACTGTATCGAAGGAACTATTATACATGTACCTAGGCCACTGTGATTCAGAATGCTAGACATTTGTAGTATTCTATGACACAATGTTTCTAGAGTCCTCTATTAGGAACTGAAATGATGGAAGTGACAGTAATGGAGTAGACCAAAAGATGGTAAATAAAGTGGTTGTGTAGATGTTGACCTCTCTAGGTATCTCAACACAGAAAGAAGAGACCACCTAATTTGCAATTTTCTCTTTCTCTGCTCTATTTCCTGATGTCCACTGATTATCTACTGAAGTAAAAATCCATAATAATGAAATTCCCTCTTGTTGTGTGCTAAGGGGACAGTCTCGATTTTTTTTCCAATCTTCCATATCCTCCATAACGTGAGCTATTCAATTTAAGCCATGTAGATTGTAGTATTTCACATTGAGCAATTGCTTGTGCAATAGAATTAATTTTAAACTATTTTTCTTATTCTACATTTGATTTTCAAGCAAAAGCATCTTTAGCGTGCAAGCTGTTTTGTAGATATGGTGAGAGGTGATGAGAGTGGTACACAAAACCATTAGAGAGATGCTCAACTGCAGAAACAGAGTGTGCTAATTTTAGGGGAGGGGCAGGTTTCAGCAGGTGGCATTCCCTGTCTCCAGCCACATTCTTCTACTTATTTGATTCAATAGCAACTATAAGAGCAGCAGTAGCTTTTATTAAATATTGATTGTATGCCAACTGCTATGACCGAATGCTTTGCATATATAAACTCAAGCAAACTTCACCAGAAATCTATAAGATAGATACCATTCCCTCCTTGTTTACAGAATTTTTTAAAAACCTGAGGCTTGGAAAACATAGGAAATTCTCCCAGGCTAAAACTAATAAATAGTATAATCAGATTTGAAAGAGGGAGGCAGAGTAACAGTTGTTAACAGCACGTGTTCAGAATCCTGGCTCTGACTTTAGGGAAGTGATTGCAGCTCTTTGACCTTAGTTACCTTACCTTCAAAATAGAGATAATAATACCAAGTGTACAGGGTTGTTTTAGGAGTCAGTAAGAAAAATAATAAATAGTCCTTAGTACATGGTACTAGCACTATTTTGTTCAGTGAAATTTATTTAGTCTTAACAAGTGTAAGGCATAGTGGTAGGCATTAAGATATCACAATAAGCTGTGAATAAGACAGATTACAACCCTGGCCTTGAGATGCTAACAGTCTAGTAAGGAAGACAGTCATAAAGCAAATAGCTACACAAACAATTATTTGCAATTATGCTGAGTGCTATGAAAGAGTGACAGGTCATAGTGAGCACTCAGTAAACAAGGGCAAATATTTACTGAGTGTCTATTACGTACTAGGCACTAGGCCAGATAGAAGATTGAGTGCAAGTGCACAATTGGGATGAAGAGTGGAGGAATTTTCATGAAAATTTATGTGAAATTAGGGTACAGCTAAAGAAGCCATCTGCTTTCTTCTGATCAGTCAAGGAAGCTTTGTGGGGAGGAGATAAAACATAGAAGATGCTTGGTTTAGTTCATTGGAAAGATAAGAGATCAAGTTGAAAACAACCCATCTTTCCCCAAGATTAGTTCCTAGAGACTGTGTAAATCTTGTAATGTGAGAGGCATTCCCAGCATGAGTGGCCTTTGTATCTGGCAAGAGGCTTGTGTGACAAACCACAGGGACCAGACATTTTCTCTGAGATGAACACTAAGTGCTGAATTTTCTTCAGAACTTGACATAAAGTCTGAGCAGACAACAAGTCATAACTACATACTGTTTTCAGATGCTGATTCACATACCATCTCATACAAATACAGTTGTTCTGCTGGCAAACTATTTTCTAATCTGGCCTTTTTATTCCCCTCCATAATTACCCTGATCTAGGATAAACAGCCTGAGAAACATTGACTAATGCATCCTGAATTACGTCAGCAAGGTGACCACAAGCTTTCAGCTTCTCTTGATTTTGTGTCAGGTCTCTGTGAAGCAGTTCTTACCAAATTAGGTGTGGGCAGAGAGGACTACAGATCTTCCAGGCTGGAGCTTGCCATCAATTAAGACTTTTGTCCTTTGCTACAGAGCACCACACTTTCAGTGGCATAGCCTACAAAGAGGGGAATGCCTTGCCCTCCTGTCAAAAAGCCAGTCAGTCAATTAGAAAGCTTTGTCTCGCAGCTCAGAGTGCCCAGAAGTATTTTCTGCCTTGATTGGAGCAAGTGAAGAAGTGGTAGCTTAGGAGCTTTACTCTGCCTTCCGTCTGGGCCCCTAACTAATGAAGTTAACTGTGACTTAGGACTTGGCACACCAATAGGTGAAAGTCTTTTCACTGTAACTCTGTGAAAAAGGCCCTATTAGTACTCTCATCTTATATATGAGGTGAGATTCAGAGGCTCGCTGGCTTGCACAAGATTAGACAGCCAGTAAGCTATTCAAACGCAGGTTTTTAAATGTCAGTGAGACCTGTGTACTTTGCATTGTGCCCCACTGCTTTCTAAGGTTTCTGAAGAAGGAAGTGATTTGATCTGAGCTAGACTTTCAGAAGATACTCTAACCAAAGGATTATCATGGATTAAAAAAGGGCAAAACTGGAACTGGGGAGACAAGCTTGAAGACTTTTGAAATGGCCCAGGGAAGTGATATATGGGCCTGAGTCAGTGTTATGGAAATAGGGATGGAGAAGAGGGGTTAGATCCAAAAAACTTGCTGGTGGTTTATCATTTGGAACTAATAGGGCTTGAAGAGTTGTGGAGCCTAGAAATGAAAAAAACTACATTAAAGTCATCTGGCCCACTTCTCTAAGCAGGATGTAATTATGCCCACTTTTACAGGTGAGTCATCTCAACTGTGATTCAGCCTAAGTGACTTGTCCAAAGTCCCACGCTAGTTTAGGACAAAAGGAGCTGGGACTCAGAACTCCTTCCTAGTATAATCCTCTTTCCACTAAAGCCTAGGATCTCCCAAATCTGTGTTTTGTCTGTTATTTTAAGGTGTTATTATTGTAGTACATAAAAGTACACAAATTATATATGCATACCAATGAACTTTCACAAATAGCATATTCGTGTAACAAGCACCTGAAGCTAGACACAGATATTTTTGGCACCCAGAAGAGTCTTTCCTGTGCCCTTTTCCAGTCACTTCCCCACAAACATCATTCCTACTCTTTTTAATAACTGCCTGCTGGGACATATCAGAGACTGGGAAATTTACTATTGGGATCCTCCTGTTTGTTGATGGGTGCTTAGATTATTCCTGTCATTTGGCTGCCACCACTAACAGTGCTGCAATAAACAGCCATGATCGTGCTTCTTTGTACACATGAGCAAGTATTACTCTAGAATAGAGTCCAGGAAGTAAGTTTGCAGAGTTGAAGGGTTAAAGGCTTTGAAATGTTTTGATGACTAATACTACCACAATGACTTCTACAAAGGCTTCTCCAAGTCAGAATCTCAACCCTGGTATTTGAGAGACTCATTTCCTGTCTTCTTGCCAGTGCATGATATCATTAATCCTATGAATTTTTGCCAATTTGACAGGTCAGAAATGATAGCGTTTTGCTTATTTATTTGCATTTCTGTGATGAATAGTGAATTTGAGCATATTTTTCAAATGTTTACTAGTCCTTTCTGTTGCTTTTATCAATTATTTGTGATATCCTTTGCCCATTTTTCTTTTTTTTTTAATGATGGACTTCTAAGGGTTCTTTTTATGTTATAGAAATTAATGCTTCCTTTGTTAACTGTGTTACAAATGTTTTCTCATGTATTTTAACATTGTTTATGCTGTGTTCTTTCATATTGTCTGTTTTATAAAGTTACTTCCCTTTTGTAGATTCTCTAGTCATTCCTTTAAGCATGGAAATCCACACTCTCTGGAGTTTTCAAGTAGCCCCAGTGTCACATGTTCTATCCCATTGCCCCCAAAAGTACAAGTGTGTATGTCAAATTATGTTTTTCTAATTCTATAATTAGAAAATTTAGTCATCCCACCTACAGTAGTTGGCAGTAAAGCTCTTGGTCTGTTTTCTAAGACAGACTCCAGGTGCTCTTTGAGGGAAAAATGGGGTAGCAGAACACACTTGTCTTAGAGCTGTGGAATCTGGTATGTGCTAAAGGGAATGTGAATACGGTGTAAACTCTGGTCATTCTAACATCGTATCCCCAGCTGTCTTTTGCTATGACATTCAGACAGCTTAGGCACATTGGAATGTTTGGTTGCCACTTGAAAGTGTTTGATTACACAGAATGAGCTCTGGAAGAGTTCTGTCTGATGTCTATAAAGGGAAATGGAGCATCTTTTTATTTTGGCACATGGGAAACATCTTAAATTCCTATCCATATTATTTAGGACTATAAAAATTAATCATCTCTAAGAAATAAAATGTTTGCCAATCAGATTTTTTTAAATGCTCTCAGGACAATATTTGGCCTATTTATGCAACCCGTTTGGAAGCATTCTCAGCAGTAGACAATTGCAAACAAATACTATGCTAATATGTTTACTCGGCAAACATGTATTGGATGCTTACTGTGTGTCAGGTAATGTTGGATGGAAGGGTGGATGAATATGCTAATTTCTAGCAAGAAACTGAGGCTGGAGTAAGACCTAGCTCTAGTCTTCAGGGTGCATACATCTGGTAACTAGAAATTATTTCCTTCCACTGATGAAAATCACTTTCCTAGGAATTCTAAAGGGACCACATTTGTTAGTTTTTAGTTAGCATTACTGAGTTTACATGAAAGTAATAAAACTGAATTTACTCTCATTTAATCAGTACCACTGCCTGTTTCCTGCATTTTTCCCTCAGGAGCTCCATTATTATACTCTGATTTCAGGAAAAGCTGATGTGGGCATTCAAGTAAGCAAAAAAGATGCCTTGTCCTTTTCCAAAATTCCCATTGTCCAAATGTTTGTGACATCTTTGGGTTATGTAAATGGAATTGATCATGGTTTGGATTGATGGGTATCTAGATAGTAAAAGTAAGAAAAAACTGTGAGATAGGGGCTTAAGCCTGCTTAAACCTTAACTGTCCTGAGAAGGAATGACATGTTTTTCACTGAGAAATGTTCTGGGGTGATAATTGGCTTCCTGGTGTAGGCTGAACGTGGCTTGAGAAGAAAATACTTCTCCTAGATTATGAAACAGGCAGCATTGGTATTGTATTTCTAAAATTAATTCAGTAAACATTTGCTCCAATAATTAGGCTCCACAGAGCATCATGCAGAGGGTGGATTTTTCTTTATGTGCAATTTAAAACTTTTTTAAGAGTAGATCAGCTTAAAATAAGACTGTGAATCCTAGACTTATCATTTTCTTCCCCTCTCTACTGTGCCGTCACTCCCATCCAAACTGTATTTGAGAAAGTTCTAAAGAATCAGGCCTTGAAGGATAGCTCTATAATTTAGAATTCTATCACTCTGTTCTCTGCCCTTCCCACAACACACATACTCACATCATTTCTCACAATTGTTCTTTGAAAGGATCAGGCTGCCTTTGCATCCAGAGAGCCCTCAAGTTATTTTTGCATGTTAGAGGCAGCCCAGTAATTTTATCCCCTTCCCTGCCTGTGGAGCAGGTGCTTAAGTCTTTCAGTTTTCTTTGGCCACTAATGGTTAGTTTTCCTCCAGGACAAGAATTTGTAACCCTGTACACCTCCAGAAAGGCCAAGCAATCCCCATATGCAAGTCCACTGTTAGACTGAAAGCTTAGTTGAGAATAAGAAAAGAATCAGATCATGTGGCAAGGTGGTGGACAGCAGGCTGAGGTGGTGGGAAAGAGGGGGCATTTAGAGATCATTTTGTTCAGTGATTCTCAACCAACATGCCTGAGGGGCGCATTCACATTTGTATTGATTTGGCACTATAGCAGTGATCCTTGTGAGAGGGTGATAGCAGCTAGAAGCAGGTATTCCTTTTGGAGCAGTTAATAAAAGATATTTACAGGAAGAAGAGTATATTTGTAGTTTTAGAAAACTGCCCCCTGCCTCCCAGCTTTAATTTAAGTTTCCAGACATACAGCAGTTCAGTAGCAGAACTATGACCTGATTCTGGGTGTTCAGACTCCCTATCCTCTCTTCTTTTTCATTGCATTCTACTATGAGAAAAACAAGAGAAAGGAATGTAACACAACAGGGGAGAAAGAAAAGAAAATAACTGCCTGTGATGACCTGCTTGACTTCACTGTCACTTAGTCTCTTAAAAGTGTCAAATAGTGGCCCGGCGCAATGACTCACGCCTGTAATCCTAGCACTTTGGGAGGCTGAGGTGGGCAGATCCTGAGGTCAAGAGATCGAAACCATCCTGGCCAACGGTGAAACCCTGTCTCTACTAAAAATACAAAAATTAACCGGGCGTGGTGGCAGGTGCCTGTAGTCCCAGCTACTCGGGAGGCTGAGGCAGGAGAATTGCTTGAATCCAGGAGGCAGAGGTTTCAGTGAGCCGAGATCCTGCCACTGCACTCCAGCGTGGTGACAGAGTGAGACTCTGTCTCAAAAAAAAAAAAAAAAAAAAAAAAGTGTCAAAAAGCCTGAACCCTTGACTTCAAATCACAGCCACCCTGTCTCCCTTGAGTCCAGTTACAGCAACATTGGATTCCTTGCTAAAACATGCCCTGTGCTTTCAATCCGTTCCCTCTATCTGAAATATCCTCCTCCTCTTAACCAGTCAAAATCCAATATGCTCCCCCAAATGAAAATGTTTTACGACAGTCTGGGTTACTCTATGTAAAGATAGCTGTAAGTAGTACCATTTGGCTAAATAAGTATGCAGTGCACTTCCACAATTTTCATCTTATTTGAAGGAAAACGTAGTCAAGACCAAGCTCCAACATGATAACTTGTACCATTAAGGCTACCCAGATCTCCCAGTCTGCATTAAATTCTCCTGTGTTCAAATTAGCATTTTTCTCTTATAGCACTTACTGTTTATTGTTGTGAATTATAGGAATTTATATGGACATGTAGATTCTACTAGCTTGTAAGTTTATGAAGGCAAGGATTATGTCTTATTCATCTTTATATCTCTTCTATCAGTAGTCATCACAGTGCTACATGCATAGTAGGTACCCAGTACATGTACTGAGTGAATGAGTACTTTTTTCCTACTTTTATGGGATTTTTTTTGAACTCAACATACTTCCTGTGAGATTGTCTGTATTCCAGTGACAGAAGCATTATTGTGTTTATTCATTCACATATTTATTCATTCTACAAATACTTATCAGAAGCCTACTCTGTGCCAGGCACTGTTTTAGTTGATAGCTATACAGCAGTAAATAAAACAATATATGTTCCTGCCCTCATGTAGCATTCTAGTGAGTGAGACGATAATAAACAAATAGATATATACGTTTCAGTACTTAATTGTCTATAAAAACAATAATAATAAAGCAGGTTAAGGGTATACAAAATGAACAAGGGCTACAATTTAGTCTTTCCTTTACAACAATCCTTGACCCTACCTCACCTCACCCTGTAACTAGTACAGAGCTAAACATATAGTTTACTGCCTGTGATATTTACTGACTTTTTACAACATTCTTATGAAGTAGTAGAGTAAGAGCCAGTATTGATTATGGCTTGAAAGTTTGGGCTCTGGAAACTTTGGCTCAGAGCTGACATCCATAGATTAGTTTGTGATCTTACCAGTAATTAGTATCTCTAAGCTTTCATTTTCTAAATCTGTAAAATGGAGAAAATGGCACCTACCTCATAAGGTGATTCTGCAGATTACATGAAATAAGTCAAATTTCTTATTGTGAAGACTACATGAAATAATGAATGTAAAATTCTTCAGAATATAATAACCCAGAAATAGACCCATGTACATATGGAGGTCTGATATATGACAGAGGTAGCAAGTCAGATCAGTAGGAAATATGAAGACTATTTAACAAATGGAGCTGGAGAAATGGTTATCCATATGAAGAAAGATGAAAATAAATCCTACCTCCCACCATACACAAGATCAATTACAAGAATATAAATTTCAAAAACAAAATTCCAAAACTTTTAATAGAATATCTTCCTAAACTTGAAATAATGAAAAATGTGTTACAGCACAAAAAAAATTGACTGTAAAATAAAAGATTGATACATTTAACTGTGTTAAAATTTAAAACTTTTTCATCAAAATACACTTTAAAGAATGAGAAAAGACAAATTACAAACAGAGAAAATATTTACAAAATACAACTGGCAAAGAAATAATATCAAGAATACATAAAGAAGTTGGAAAAGTTATTAAGAAAGCATAAGCATTCTCATAGAAAATAGTGGACAAAGGACATGAACAGACATTTTACAAAACTATATACACATCTGGCCAGTTAACTTGTTCAGAGATAAAACATCAATATGAATCAGGAAAATGCAAATCAAATCACAATAAGATATCTTTTATACCCAGTTGATTGACAAAAAATAAAAAGTGACAATACCAAGCAGTCTCTCTCAATTGGGGTTCCTGGAAATAACAAGGTACTAATGCCCTAAGACATCTATTGCATATAAAGAATTGATTTCTCTCTTATGTAACTAGAATGATACTAGATATATACCATCTTTTAGAGAATTGAGAAGATAGTCACTCAAATAATTTTCTGTGTTCTGTGGTTCAGATGAGGAACCCATACTAAGAAAGGAAAGTGTTAGACATACAAAAATCTTCAGAATGTAATAAAAAGCCCAGAAATTAGGAAGCATATTATTTCTTATGTGTTGTTTGTAGGAATATGTGCAAATTGCTGCAAGCAATTTTGGCATTATCTCTGAAAGTTGAACATGTATATACCCTGTGAACTAAAAATTGTACTCCTAGGTAAATACTCAAGAGAATCTTTTATTCATTCATGGATAACAGGAGATTCATACAAGCATATTTAAAGCAGCACAGTTCACAATACAAAAATCTAGAAATAATCTAAATTCTCATCAGCATTAAAAATAGATTAATAAAATGTGGTATATTCATGCAGTGGCATATTATACAGCATTCAGAACAAATGAATTACGGCCACACACAAAATATAGATTAATCTTAGCAATTTAAAATTAGATGAAAAAGGAAGGCCTAAAAGATTACATAGAGTATGTTATATTTTTATAAAGTTAAAAGTAAAATTAAAACATATAATTTTGAGATTACATATAGGTATAATAAAGCTATATAAAAAGAAAAGCAAGTGGATAATGAACACAAGATTTAGGAGATGGTTACCTTGGCTTGGGGGAGGGAGGGAAGTAGGATGGGGATAAAGGACTCTTATATTTAGATGTAGATTATTATCAAAATCTTAGCTTTTATTTTGGGTTGCAGGTTTACAGGTGCTTATTACATTACTTAAAATAACTAGCTAAATAATTAGAGGACCACTGCTGAGAGTGTGTCGTGAACCAAGTGTCATGACTGGTCCAATGTAAGGTACCTGAGACCCTAAAATAAATACATAAATAATAAAATATGTAGCCCAATGCTTTTAATACAAAATAAGGCTGAGTAGATGACATTTGTCATTGCTAGCATTACTTTTTCCTCCTACTCCTCATTTTTCTTTCTGTCAAGCAATCATTATCTTCCTATTGTGCCTGAGAATTAATAATTCTGAGAAATATTAATTTGCATAAGATTGCTCCAAATGACTAAGCAAACTAGTTTAAAATTTAATAGTTACTGAGATTTCAACCTTTTATAAATCCATTAAACATCTTTCATTAAATTGTACTTTTTTGTTAATTATGAAAGTACATAGATGTACTTTTAGGATTTTACCAATACCAAAAGCTTTAAGCTCTGCATATTACGACTTTGGTACTTAAAATCATAATAGCATATTAATCTAACAGCGGCAGATGGTACTGAATTAGGGCAATGTGCTAGAAGATTAAGGTGTATGATGAATCAGTGGTTAGAGAAAAAAATTGTGCTCCTAGCCTGGATCTGTACGTCTCTAAGCTATGATTGATTGACTGATTGGACCTTATCTAGTACCTTTTTTTAATTCTTTGCCACAAACACTTGTCTTTTCTCACCATCAACAAAAAACTATACTATACCTTTTTAGGAGAACAAGTGTTTACTGTTTCAATGAAGAAGAAAATGACTTGGAGGTGGTTATCAGATTTCAGTGTTCTTTTGTGGTTGGAGGTTCAATGTGTAAAGGAACAAAAAACCTAAAAGACTAGCAGAAGACGAAATCATATGGAGAGATTAGACTACCTATGTCCCTTTAACCATGGGAATCTTAAAAATTTAAGACAAATTGGGAAACTTCCACTTCCAGGAGGATGGATTAGATGTGCTTTTTCCTATTCCTCCCTCTAAGTAAAACTAAAAACCCTGGATATTATATATTTAAAAATTATAAGAAGGCTGAAAGCTGCAGAGAGGGCAGATTGTCTAGGGATGTCACCTCAAGTTTTTTGGATTTTGTTTTTGCCTCATTTAACTCATACTTGTAGTTGAAAAAACTGGTAACTCAGAAACACCAATGGGTACAGACAAAATAAAAGCCCCAACAAAAGCCTATGCTCTTTAGCCAAAGGACCAGGAAAAAACAGCCTAGTAAGATGAAAAACTTGTAGACAATAGCTAAGCTCTTTACTCTAGCCAGGCACCCCCCGCCCCCCCACACACACACACATTGTAGCCCTACTCCTACCCACTCCCAGCCAAGTAGGGAATGTAGATTTCCACCCTCGTGAAGCTCTAATGAGGGACTTCAACATTTCTGCCAGGGGCCTCCACCAAGATGATATCAGAGAAGGCAAAGTACCAAACAGGAACTTTTTTTAAAAAATTTATTTTTATAGAGATGAGGTCTCACTATGTTGCCCAGGTTGGTCTCAAACTTCTGAGCTCAAGTAATCCCCCTGCCTTGGCCTCCCAAAGTGCTAGGATTACAGGTGTGAGTCACCACGCCCAGGCCGAAGCCGGAAATTTCATCCCCACTGGCCACAATGATCTAACCCACTTCTGGGGAGCCTGGATTTCCATTTTTCCCTGACAGTTAACAGTTATGAAGGCACTCCTGCCCACTAAAGTGGTATCAGAGAAGACCTCCTGGAGATTCATGACTGTATTTATCACCCAGAAATAAAAAGCCACTCCTGCAAAGTGTCATTGGAGACTACTGGGGAGCTGGAACTCCCACCCCTGCCCATTAGTAACAAGGAGACTACCTCCCTCAGATGTCACTGGAAGTTGAGTAGGGAACCTGGACTTTTACCTCCATTTGATAGTAATGAGGCAATAACAGCCCCTCTCCCCTGCCTGAAACAATGCCAACAAAGAAAGAGGTTTAGATAAGACTCAGATACTCATAACGTAATACCCAAAATATCCATGTCTCCCTTGAAAATATCTCATCATGTCAAGAACCCAGAAGATTTCAAACAGAATGGAAAATAACTATCAACAGATGCCAACACAAAGATGACAGAGATGTTAGAATTTTCTGACAAAAAAATCCAAAGCAACCATAATAAAAATCCTTCAATGACCAATTACAAACAAATGAAAAAATAGAAATCTTCAGCAAAGAAATGGAAAGTCTTAGCAAAGATATAGAAGATGTAAAGAATAACCCAATGGAAAAATTAGAACTGAAAAATATAGTAATAACAAAAATGTAAAGCTCCATGAGTGGGACCAACAGCGAAATGGAGAGAACAAAGGAAAGTGTTAGTGAACCGGAAGATAGGACAATAGCAATTACCCAAGCTGATCAATAAAGAGAAAATATACTAAAGTATAATGAATTAAGCCTAAAGGACTTGTGGTGCTATAACAAAAGATGTAACATACCATCAGAGTCCAGGAAGGGGAGAAGGAAGAGAATGGGGCTAAAAAAGTACATCAAGAAAGAATGTTTGTAAACCTCCCCAATTTGGCACAAGACATAAACTTACAGATTTGATAAGGTAAGTAAGTCCCTAAATAGGATAAAGTTAAAGAAATTAACACCGAGACGTCATAATGAAAATTCTGAAAACTAAAGACAAAGGATCTAGACAGAAGACAGAGAAAAACAACACCTTAACTACGGGGGAAAACAATTAAAATGATAGCAGATTTCTCATCACAAATCATGGAAGTAAGAAAGAAGTGGCACAATTCGATACCCAGTGAAAATATCTTCAGAAATGGAGGGGAAATCAAGACTTTCTCAGATGGAGCAAAACTAAGAATTTTTTGCCAGCAGACCTACTGTAAAGAGTTGCTAAAGGAAATTCTTTAAGGAAAAAAGAAATGATAAGGGAATAAACCTTGGAACATCAGGAAGGAAGAAAGAACATGATAAGTAAAACTATGGGCAAACAATCAAAGGAAAGCAAGACTGACTATTTTAATATAAGATAAAGTAGACTACATAGCAAAGAAAATTCCTAGGGATAAAGAGGGAGATTATATAATGATAAAAGTATCAGTTCACCAAGAGGACATAGTAATCCTAAAGGCATATGGACCAAAGTACTGCAAAATTTGTGAAACAAAAACTAATATAACTGAAAAGAGGAACAGACAAATCCATAAGTATAGTTAAGTACTTCAACATCCCTCTCTTAATAATTGATATAACAGCTAGATGGAAAATTCACAAGGGTATAGAAGAACTCAGCAAAATAATCAAACAATAGGATCTAGCAATAGCAAAATACACATTCTTTTTAAGCACTCACAGAACACATACCAAGGCAGACCATATCCTGGTTCATCAAACAAACCTCAAAAAATTATTAAAAATTTCAGTCATACAAAGCATGCCCTCCAACCACAATGGTATAATATGAGAATTCAGTAACAGAAAAGTAATAGGAAAATCTCCAAACACTTGAAAACTAAACAGCACACTGCTAGATAAACCATGGGTCAAAGCAGAAGTCTCAAGCAACTTTTTCTTGAGACAGCATCTTGTTCTGTCACCCAGCCTGGAGTGCAGTGGCGTGATCACAACTCATTGCAGCCTCGAACTCCCAGGTTCAGGCAATCCTCCCACTTCAGCCTTCCCAGTAGCTGGGACTATGGGCATGCACCTCCATACCCAGCTAATTTTTAAATTTTTTGTAGTGACAGGGTCTTGCTATGTTACCTACCCAGGCTGGTCTCAAAATCCTGGCCTCAAGTGATCCTCCCACCTTGGCCTCCCAAAGTGCTGGGATTACAGGAGTGAGCCTAACCAAGTAAAAAATTCTAAAAACACATTGAACTGAATGAAAATGAAAATACAACATATCAAAATTTATGAGAAGCAGCTAAAGCAGTGCTGAGGAGGAAATTTATAGTTGCAAATACATACATTAGAAAAGAGGGAAAGTCTCAAATCAGTAATCTAAGTTCCCACCTTAAGAATATCGAGAAATAAGAACAAAATAAACTAAAATCAAAGAGAACTAAATACTAACAATAAGAGAAATCAATGAAATTGAAAACAGAAAAATGATTAAACAAGTAACTGAATCTTTGAAAGAATCAATAAAATTGACAATCCTTTAGCGAGACCAATAGAGAAAAAAGACATGTATTACCTATGTGAGAAATAAAACAGAGGATATCAGTACAAACTATCAAAGGGATAATGATATAGTTTGTATATTTGTCCCCACTCAAATCTTGTGTTGAAATATAATCCCCAGTGTTGGAGGTGTGGCCTGGTGGGAGGTGATAGGGTCATGGGGGTGGAACCCTCGACTTAGTGCTGTCCTCATGATAGTGAGTTCTCAGGGAATCTGATCATTTTAAACTGTGTGACACTTCCCCCTCCCCCAGCCCCTTGTTTGTACCTGCTTTCACCATGTGACATGCCCATCCCCCACTTTGCCTTTGCCCATGAGTAAAAGCTTGCTGAGGCCCTCCCAGAGGCAAAACAGATGCCAGCACCATGCTTTCTGTAAAGTTTGCAGACCCATGAGTCAATTAAAGCTCTTTCCTTTATAAATTACCAGTCTGAGATATTTCTTTATAGCAATACAAGAACGGCTTAACACAGATACTAAGGGACTACTATGAACAATTCTACCTACATAAATTTGACAACATATATGAAATGGACCACTTCCTCAAGAAACATAAACTACCACAATTCATGCAAGGTTAAATAGATAATTTGAATAGCCATATAACTATTAAGGAAGTTGAATTCATCATTTAAAATCTCCCAAAATCAAATCTCTGGGGCAAGATGATTTCACTGGAGAATTCTACCAAACTTATAAAGAAGAACTACCACCAATTCTATAAAACCTCTTCCAGGAAATAGAATAGGAGAGAACAATTTTCAATTGATTCTATGAAACTAATATTATGCAAATAGTAAAATAAGATAAAAACAGCCCAAGAGTGAAAAGTGCATACCAGTATTCCTCATGAATACAGATGTAAAAATTCTTAACAAACTATTAATAAGTCAAATTCAGAAATATATTCAAAGAATTACACAGAATGACGAAGTAGGGTTTATTCCAGGGCTACAAGGGTGGTTCAGTATTTGAAAACGAATCAATGTAATCTACCATATTAGCAGGCTAAAGATGAAAAATCATATAATCATATCAATCAATACAGAAAAACATTTGAAAGACTTAGACATCATTCATGATTTTTTTTAAAAAAACCTCTCAGAAATATAGGAAGGCAAGGTAACTTCCTCAATTTGATAGAGAATTCACAAAGCACCTACAGCTAACATTGTATGTACCTGTGAAAAAATGAATTGCTTTCCCCTGAGATCAGAAACAAGGCAAGGATATACACTCTTATTCAACATAATGTTGTTAGTTTCAGCCAATGAAATAAGATGGGAAGAAGAAATAAAAAGCTTACATATCAGAAAAATAAGGAAAGAAGAAATGAAAGGCTTACAAATCAGAAAAGTGAAAATGTCCTTATTTACAGATTACATCACCTGCATAGAAAATACCAAGAATTCTACAAAAGAAATAAACAAAAAAAGCTCCTAGAACTAATAAGTGAATCCATTAAGGTTGCAGGATATAAGATAAGCATACAAAAATCAATTGTATTTATCCATATTAGAAATGAACACAGGGACACTGAAATTAAAAAAAAATACCATTTGAAGTTATCCAAATAAAATGAAATACTTAAATATAAATTTACTGAAACATATACAGGAGCTGTATACTGAAAATCACAAAACACTAATGAAAGAAATCAAATAAAACCTAAATGAATGGAGTAACACATTATGTTCATGTATCAGAAATCACAATATACTAAATATGTCAGTACTCATGAAATTAATCTTTAGATTCAATGCAGTCGCTATCAAAATTTCAGCAAGGTATTTCTGAAGATATAAGCAAGATTATCCTAACATATAGAAAGGCACAAGCCATATGAGAGCTAAATCAATCTCAAAAAAATAAAAATAAAGTGGGAGGAATCACTCTACACAATATTAAATTTTGCTATATAGCTACAGTAATCAAGACTGTGTGGTGTTTGTGGACAGATACATAGATCAATGGAACAGAATAGATAACAGAGAAATCTACCCACATAAATACACCCACCTGATTTTTTTTTTTTTTTTTTTTTTTTTGATACAAATTCTAACACGCCCAGGCTGGAGTACAGTGGTGCTTTCTCAGCGAACTGTGGGTTCCAATGATTATCATGC
>CAUYLG010078010.1:0-30657 GCA_963573385.1 Cacajao melanocephalus
AAATAAACAACAATTTAAAACAAAAGACGCCACATAAAAAACACAAAATAATAAAAAACAAATGAACTTTTAAAAAACTCAAAAAAAAAAAAAAAAAAAAAAAAAAAAAGCAATGGGGAAAGGATTATCCTGTTTAATAAATGGTGTTGGGAAAACTGGCCAGCCATATGCAGAAAGCTGAAACTGTATCCCTTCTTTACAACTTATACAAAAATTAACTCAAGATGGATTAAAGACTTTAATGTGAAACTTAAAACCATGAAAACCCTAGAAGAAAACCTAGGCAACGCCATTCAAGACATAGGAATGGGCAAGGGCAAAGACTTCATGACTAAAATACCAAAAGTAATGGCAACCAAAGCCAAAATTGACAAATGGGACCTAATTAAACTAAGGAGCTTCTGCACATCATAAGAAATTATCATCAGAGTGAATAGGCAACCTACAGAATGGGAGAAAATTTTTGCAGTCTATCCATCTAAGAAAAGGCTAATATTCAGAATCTACAAGGAACTTAAAAGAATTTACAGGAAAAAATCAAATTCCATCAAAAAGTGGGTGAAGGATATGAACAGACACTTTTCAAAAGAAGACATTTATGTGGCCAATGAACATGTGAAAAAATGCTCATCATCACTGGTCATTAGAAAAATGCAAATCAAAACTACAATGAGATACCATCTCACTTTGGTTAGAATGGCAATCATTAAAAAGTAGGAAACAACAGATGCTAGAGATGATGTGGAGAAATAGGAACACTTTTACACTGTTGGTGTGAGTGTAAATTAGTTCAACCATTGTGGAAGACAGTGTGGGATTCCTCAAGGATCTACAAGAAATACCATTTGACCCAGCAATCCCATTACTGGGTATATACCCAAAGGATTATAAATCATTCTATTATAAAGATACATGCACGTGTATGTTTATGGCAGCACTATTCACAATGGCAAACATTGGAATCAACCCAAATGCCCATCAATGTGAGACTGGATAAAGAAAATGTGGGACATATACACCGTGGAATACTATGCAGCCATAAAAAATGAGTTCTGTCATTTGCAGGACATGGCTGAAGCTGGAAACCATCATTCTCAGCAAACTAACACAGGAACCAAAAACAAAACACTGCATGTTGTCATTCATAAGTGGGAGTTGAACAATGAGAACATAATGGCGCAAGGAAGGGAATATTGCACCCTAGGGCCTGTCAAGGGGCTAGGGGAGGGATAGCATTAGGAGAAATACCTACTGTAGATGACAAGTTGATGGGTGCAGCAAACCACATGGCACATGTATACCTGTGTAACAAACCAGCACGTTTTGCACATGTATCCCAGAACTTGAAGTATAATTAAAAAAAAAAAAAAGAATTGGGAAATGATACATTGTAGAACTTATGAAATCTTCATTGCTTCAAGATTCGGGAATTGTTTCTTTACCTTTCTGGTGTGGATTAAGCACAGTCTTTCCAAAAGTAAAAGGAATGGACTGCATGACATCTGAGTTGTGGTCCAGCCCTGCATTCTTAGGATTACCTACGTTAGCTGGAAACTCCATGTTTTTTTAAATGGCTGCATTCACATAATGGATTTCAATTTCTTCCTTTCCTTGAAGGAGTGGGAAAGGTTGCAAGTTTGGCTTTCATTTACACAAAACAATTTAAGCTGAACACTCCACAAGACTACTGGCTTTAAGAAAAAGTATTTTCCAAGCACTGTAGATAAAATTAAATATTCTTGATAAATATGAGTTCAGACCATTGATGAAATAAATGCTTTTTATTCCTTAGTCAGTTATAAGCCTGAAATGGAACTCTTAGCATAATTTCTCAGTTCTGAGTCTTTTAGGGTAATTTTATGTATATAATTTTTAAATCCTCTGCAGAAAAATATTTTCAGGTACTTCTGAAACACATTTTAAAAATATTAAATACAAGAAAAGTCTTGAATATTTTCTTTAAAAGCTGAATATGCTATCTTCCTTTAAACATTCACTGGAGAAGTACTCAATTCTAGGTAAACAACCACTTCATCAATCAAGTGTTACTATTTAGGATTAAATTTGCAAATGTACCATTCTATGTCATGAAACATTTTAAGCATGCTGTTTTTCTCTATGAGCCCCCATTTCCCAGCATAGAGCTTAAGGTTACATGCATAAGAAATGTCTCAAAGTGAATAAAAACAGCCCACAAACTCACCTCTTTACTCTTGTGAAGAAATCCCTCTTGTTATTGGTGTGTTGTATATACTGTATTAGAAAATCATCCTCAACTTTCTTGTCAAACTGAGAGAAGACTATCTAATAAAAAGTAAATTCATTCAAGATGGTCAATCTATATTCATGTAATTATGACTTTTAGAAAATGCTCTAAGTAGGCTAGGTGTGGTGGCTCATGCCTGTAATTCCAGCACTTTGAGAGACTGAGACAGGTGGATCACTTGAGACCAGGAGTTTGAGACCAGCCTGCCTAACATTACAAAACCCCGAACCAGGTGTGGTGGTGGGCACCTGCAATCCCAGCAAGGCTGAGGCACACGAATTGCTTTAACTCACGAGCAGAGGTTGAAGTGAGCTGAGATCATACCACTGCATTCCAGCCTGGGCGACAGATTAAGAATCTGCCTCAAAAAAAAAAAAAAAAAAAATCCTCTAAGTAGCCAAACATGACATTTGCATATGGCTGCCACCTCATGAGGAATTGTCTCAGAGCCAGCTGGAAAGCTGACATTTTGACCTTACAGGCACAGTAAACCTTCTCTTCATTGCTATCATCTGCTTGTACCAGCAGGCAGAATGCTCCTTATTACTTCCCATTTTCTCGACTTGAAGCTTTCTTAACCCACAGTTTATTGGGCATTGAGGAAGAGCTATGAAAAAGGTATTACTTTTGTGGTTGATAATAAAATTATAGGTCAATATTATCTTTTATGGAAAGATTGCTGTTGCTCAGCAAACTAATTTTGAAATTGGACCTTAACTTTTATCACTAGGAAAACTATTTTTGTTAAGAAAAAGATAATTTGACACCGTGAGTCTCTGAAAGAATGCAAGTACTTATTCATCCTAATTCAAATATGAAGACAAGATAAAATAAAGTCTTCATGTAAACATGAAGTGGCCAGGAAATGCAGTCCCATGTGTGTGCGCACACACACACACACAGACACACACTTACTCAATATTGAGAATTATGAAAATCCCAGCCACCTACTTTACTTTCTCTGTGTTTCTATCACTCAGATGATTCCGTAAAATGAGGAAGAGAAGGGAATTTGCACCATAGATAATAATCCACATGGTGCATAGTGTGGCATTATCTGCGGTAATAATTCAGTTACATTTGTTTTATGCAGTCGCTGTTTGTTGGCATGCACATACAGAACTATTCGGTTAACACTTCAACTAGTATCTCCAATTAATATAGTGGCATCTTTTGTCCCACTAGAAAAGATACTTTAAAGTTCTAACTCCCAGTATTTCTGAATGTGATCTTATTTAAAAATAGATTCTTTACATAAATAATTAAATAAAAATGAGCTCATTAGAATGAACCCTAATCCAATGTAACTGATATCCTTAAATAGGGGAAAACGTGGACTAGAGATAGACATGCATGGAGGCAGGATAATGTGAAGACACACGGGGAGAACATCATATGAAGGAAAAGGCAGATTGGAATGACGCATCTACAGAAAAATCAGCACCAAAGATTGGCAGCAAACCACCAGAAGCTAGGAGAGAAACACAGGCAAGATCATCTCTCAAAGCCATCAGAAGGAACCATCTCTGCCGACACCTTTCTTTCAAATTTATAATCTCCAGAAGTGGGAGACTGTAAAGTTCTGCCATTTAAGCCATGTAGTTGGTGATGCTTTGTTATGGTATCCCTGGGAAACACAGATGGGTTATGATGTAGAATCATGTTACAGCATTAAACTAGATCTTTGGCAGACAGGAAGTTATTGAAATACAGACTTGTAAATGAATAAATGATACCTTTTGAGAAACCAAAAATATATACAAAACTTTTAAAAAACTGGCTAGTTGTCAATTTAAATTTGACTCTGAAAGATTTCTTAGAGAACTCCATAAAATCTCCTGAGGTTGCATAAAAATGAACACTTGACTCTGGTTAGACCTATTAAAATGTATCAGGGCCTTTTTAGTGTTGCATGATGTTGACAATATTAAAGATTCAATATGTTCATCAGACCTAAACCAAGGCAGAGAAGAATCTGCAAGAGTTTTCACTTTGTTACATTAAAAAAAAAATCAATGACCAGGTGGGGTGGCTCATGCCTGTAATCCCAGCACTTTGGGAGGCTGAAGAGGGCAGATGACAAGGCCAGGAGATCAAGACCATCCTGGCCAACATGGTGAAACCCCTTCTTTACTAAAAATACAAAAAATTTATCTGGGTATGGTGGTACATGCCTATAATCCCAGCTACTTGGGAGGCTGAGGAAGGAGAATGGCTTAAACCTGGAAGGTGGAGATTGCAGTGAGCCGAGATCACGTCACTGCACTCCACCCTGGTGACAGAGTAAGACTCTGTCTCAAAAAAAAAAAAAATCCATAAAAAGTATGCTTTTTAGACACACTGCTTCAACATTATATTAACTAGGCTTTTTCTAGGGATGAGACGTAATGCTAATGACTATTTCATAACTAGTAGGCTAGATAATACTTCAGGAAGAAACAGTCCTCAAAACTATATGGCATATCATACCAGGAGGTTGATTTCTTCCCCAGCAGCATATCTATCATAGGTCAAGTGAAGGCTCTGTCGCAGACTTCTTCACTTCTGGAGGAAGGGCCACAAAGAAGCTACCATTTACATTTATCTTGACAGAAAAAAAATGAGTGTTCTCTGAAGTCTTCGCAGACAATTAAATGTTCTGGTCTGAAATTGACACAAGTTACTTCTGTTCATAAGCAATTGACCAGAACTAATAATTTGCCCCCATCCAAACATGAGGTGGCAAGGCAATGCAATCCTACTCTGTGCCTCGAAAGCAGATACTATATATATTCTGTAAACAGCACTAATAGCTGTCAAAATGACTTCACTTGCATGTGTTTTGGAGTTACAGAATTGTGACTCAAAGCCAAAATTATATAGTTGGAAAGTGGTGCTTTTGAGATTTGGACCCTGATCTACCTAACTTAAGAGCTCCTAATATAGATACTATAATGCTTCTATCTTTTTCACATCTGAATTCTTCCATGAAAATTAAAGTTGCAGTAGAAATGGAAAGATAATTAATAAAAGGTAAACAGTGGAGAATGAAATGAGTAAATGTAAAAAAAAATGAAATTCCACATTTCATCTGTTAGTGACTTACCCTCTTCTTTGATATTTCATTTCATTTCATTTCCAAGAGGTACATTTTTAAATACCTTTGCTTTTTTTGTATGTATAACGTATTCATTTTTTTGTTTGTACTCAAGAAAAATGCTTTTTTCCCCTAAAATCACATCCTGAGCCCCACAGAATTCTATAATGATATTGCTTATTTCTATGAAACAAATGGCTCCCTGCAGTATTACTTTCAGATGAGATCATATCAGCTCTCATAAGCTGAGACAAGTAGGGGTTGTGCACAAATGAGATCTCTGAGGAAAATCTAGATGCTGCAAGAAAATACTTTCAGGGACTTAATAAATAACATTTGGAGGTGATTGAATAACAACAAAAATAATTCTTCAGTCTTAGCAAGCTATCAAAATTCAACATCACAGTACTTATTTTAGATAAAATTAAACCAAAATTCTGGATTGTAACAATCTTTGTGTTCATTCTCATTTGTATAAGTTATAAAAACTTCAGGAACTAGCTAGATTTAGAAATTACAACAGAACACTAATATTTTGGTTTGCACCAACTTACTTACAACATGACAGAGGCTTTTTGTTCCTGTCAAAATTTTCTTAAATTTGTGTTACTAATAAAGTATTTCTGTTTCTCCCTCAATATACAAGTGAATGAAAACAAGGCTATATACAGATACCTAACTCATACTGTGAATTGCTCATACTATTAAACTACACAAATGCATCAATTAATAAAATGTTAGGTGAGGACAGTTTTCAAGTCATGTCTTACAAAGGCATTTAGATTTGTTAGAATTGCCTCAATATGGGAATGGGAAAATGTAGCTCATGAGATTTCTGCTTAATATGAGAAAGATCTTTATACAATTACAATTGTCCAACAATGTAAAAGGCTTTGGTGGATAGTACTGAGATCTAAAATCTTAGAAAAGCTTTAAGCAAAGATTTAAACATTTCCATAAAATTAGTGGAGAAGGAAACTGACCAAAAGACAGGAACTTGTGTTTCCATTCTAAGATTCTATGATTCAGCTAATGATGCAATGCAAATACTCAGCAAACACCGTTCAGCACTTAGCATTTCTCATGTCTGGACAGCCTGGCCATCCCAGAAAAAAAAACCTAATCAATTTAAGTAAATTCTATGAGCAAAAGATGTAGACATGGTCACCTCAAGATGTAATGTCAATTTACCTTAGCTCTAAAAAATAGAAAAACAATGATGTTGGAAAAAGGGTTTTGAACAATCTGAGTCCCTACAGTGGAAGACAAAATAATAATAATAATAATAATGACCAAATAAAGTATGCAGAGAAAGAGGAGGTCACATTAAATGAGAAAAAGGCAGAAGGTAGAGAAAAAACAGAGTATTGAAGTTGGAAAAAAGGACATCCTACTGTCAGGTTGTACCCTGTTATCAGGCAAGTGCTTTGTAAAGAATATGAATAAAAGATTAAAAATCCCTTTTCAAAGATTGAGCTCCTACCAGCTCCCTAGGGAGGGGAGAAAGGGACTTAGCTGTTATGATGGTAGCTTTGAACATCTCAGGCACTTAGCTAGCCCCCTCCTGGGCCTAAAAAACCAAATCAAGTCCATTAAATACTTAAGTATAAAAAGCTGTCTAAGTTTTATCCTTTGAATGTGTGGATTTTAATGGTAGCTTGACAAAGTTTAATAAACAATTCTGGGGGGTGCTCAGACACACAAAGTTCATAAATGTATCATTATTATTCTCAATTTAAAGTACCAAATTACCTCTCAAATACTCTGGCATTTTAAAAACAACTTGTTTAGAAAAAGAATATTATTATAAGTCCAGATAAAGAATATTATTATAAGTCCAGATGAAGACTATAAATCTCAGAAAAAAAAAATCTGCAAAGACCCAAAGAAAACCCCAACATAACATTAATACATTACATAGTGCCTTGCAATTCAAATATAAAGGCCTCAACACAAAGGACAAAATATATCTAAGAAGAGATCGATTTATACATCATTTGAATCAAGGCACTTCTATTTGACAACTTTGTCGGTGCCAGCAACAATGTACCAGGTTAACAGAGGAAGTAGAAGACAACTTACCTCATAAATATACCAGACTCTATATAGGTAAGTTGATACATTTAATTTAAATTTGATTAAAATGCCTCTGAAAATCACCTCTCTCTCTCTCTTTCCCCTCGTCTTCTGTCTCTCTCTCCTCTCTCTCTGTCTCTCTGTCTCTCTGTCTCTCTCTCTCTCTCCCCCTCCAACTCTATCTCTCTCTCCTGCCACCCCCAAAATAACTAGGCTTTGATGGGCTTTGATAACAACATGCTGGAGAAAATGTAGAACTGGGAGGACTCTGATTTAAAGGAACATTTTTCAATAGATACAGGGAATCTGAGTATTTTGATGCATTTACCTGGATGGTTTGCCAGGACTTCAAGGGACTAAGAACTACAGAAAAAGACTATAAAGCCTCATATTTTAGTCAACAAAATTCTGAAACCCCCAGCACCCCTTATTATGTACCAGGCACATCTGCTTCTAGGTTGTCCATTGCCAAACTTCCTTCTGGAGACAATCTATCAATCAGTACAGCACAGCACTTGACCTAAGTGAGAAACTGGGCCAAAGAAGTCATCACCAAGAAGCTGGCTCCAAATGTACAGCTTATTATTTATAACATTACCTAAGAGGTTAAGCAAAGCCATAATTGAGTTATTTTCAGCTTATGTCTCTGCAGGTCATTGTAAATATGCTTCCCACTGCAACTACTCCTTAATCTTTTATTCATTATTCCCCTTATATTTGTGAACATTCAACCTCCGTTACAGTGTTTGAAAATCACAATGACCTTAATAAGATCAAAAAGATTATCAAATTGCATATTATATATATTGGCATATAGGCATGAATTATTTAGTATTTTTGCAATTTGAAGTGTCATTTACCCAATCCTTAAGTTAAGTGGAAGGTGTTCAGTAGTTCAGTCATAGTAAAGTGTGAACTGTAAAATAGCATTTAGAACAACAGAAAGGTGATTGAAATGGTCATTGTTGGATTTCTTTTATGCACAATGAGAGGTGTCTTCTTTCTTTTGTGTCACCATCCTGAGCTCACACACATAATAACTAGGTAGGACCTGGGTGATTTAAAAGGCTCTTGCTATCCAATTGCACATTGATTCTTCTTTTTCTAAGTCCGTAGAGTGGCTAAAGCAAGTATCATGTGAGTTTAAATATGGTGACTACATCACACAGAAACAGAAATGTACATTTTCTTTCGTTGCTTCTAAGAAGAGACAGTGAATAAAAACAATTCATCCACAGTCATTTATCTGGCAGGCATTTAACAATTGTTTAGTTCAGAATTTCCATACCCGAGTTCAGTGAAGCTTGAAATCACAGTATTATTTCTCATTTTGCTCATATGTTATCTGTATGCTTGAATGTACTGCTAAATGGATTTGAATGTAAACTATCAGTACTAAGTAGAAAGTTTCTTTTGCATGATTAGAGCATCTTTCATGTAAATACTCTGGGTGTGCTAGATATTTTTATAGTGTATGTTAGATTATTGTTTTATGCTTCTTTCTCCAGGGTTTCTGAGAAGAGGCCCTACACTAACAGTCTAGATAACACACAGAAATATGCGTTTTTGTTTATAATACGTTATGTTAATTAATAAAATACTATGTATTTTCAACAATTTTGAAGTATTACTCTACAGGCAGACCTCATTTCAAGGAAGTCACATTGTATCTAAACTTCAACTTAAAATTACCAACATGGGCTCACTTGCTCCTGCCTGCTCACTGACACCACCACCAGTTATGTAGTTACTGAAAAGCTGCAGCAGCTCAAAGGAACAAGATTCTGATGTGGGCAATTAGCTTGTCTTCCTTCTCTTGAGATAGGTGTCATGTTATTGAGTACAAATCTATGAAACAGACTCAAAGACAAGGCAGCAAATCAGGTAAATTAGAAGAGCAGAATGGAAATAAGAGTTAAATAATGAGTGTTTTAAATACTTATAAAATTGCATAGCTAGAAGGCATCTTGAATGTGATTTAGTTTAATTATCTAATTCTGTAAATAAGAAATTTAGGTCTCACAGATTGAGTAAGCCAATGAAATACAAAAATAAGCTTTAGTTGAACAAGAGAAATTGTTAAAAAATGACAACACCATACAACTGCCCTCAGAGAGGAGTACCCAGGAGTTTCATACACATTGTCCAATGTGTATGTAGCAAATTAGGGCTTAGTATAGTATGAGATTCATTCAGAAAGGATCAGTGTGATAAGATGACATGGCTGACATGGCAACAAAAGCACAAAACTTTTGAAGATGAGTAGTTGTGGTTCCTAATGGCCCAGTGGCAATGACCCAAGCCAATGGATAAAAATATGAGAAGACTTGATAATTTTTATAGAAAAATAGGTGATATGTTAAAACTCTTACAAACTGGGCTACGTTTATGTCAGATCTTCCGTTTTAAGACAAATTTAGAATGCTCAGTGGTTTTAAGTTGGTAGGCCATCAATATCAGCACAGAGAACGCTACATAAGAAAAGACATTAACATTTTCAGGAATTATTTCAGTCTTACTGATCACTTCTATTTTAATGTGGTTTTAATTTGCCTGCTCTGTATTTGTGCTTTTGTTTTTGTGCCCCATGTACTTTCATTTAAATTCCAACACTTTAAAAATCAGGAAATTTCACATTAAAACCTGGATATTTAGCTTTTTTTGTGTGTGTGTGAAGTCTCTGTCATAGCCCAAGTTAAAGTGCAGAGGTGCAATCTCGGCTCACTGCAACCTCCACATCCCAGGTTCAAGCTATTCTCCTGCCTCATCCTCCCAAGTAGCTGAGATTACTGGAGCCCTCTATCATGCCCAGCTAATTTTTGTATTTTTAGTAGAGACAGCGTTTCACCATGTTGGCCAGGCTGGTCTCAAACTCCTGACCTCAGGTGATCCACGTATTTTGGC
The DNA here is from genome assembly GCA_963573385.1 of Cacajao melanocephalus. Taxonomy (NCBI): domain Eukaryota; kingdom Metazoa; phylum Chordata; class Mammalia; order Primates; family Pitheciidae; genus Cacajao; species Cacajao melanocephalus. Next base: position 10,323 of record CAUYLG010078010.1, read on the forward strand.
CTCCCATAACACTGGGGTTACAAGTGTAAGCTACCATGACATGCTGATATTTAGCTTTTCTTTTCTCCCTATTGTTTTTCATCTTAAAACGAAGGATCAGATATAACTTAGTCACCTCACTTGAGCTATTGATTTTGTTGTATCTAGCACATCTGTTACTTGTAGGCTTTCGAGTATCTGTATCTCAATTTGTACGACATAGGGATAATCAGTAACATCGTAACACATATTCTAATTATCATTTCATTGCATTCATGTTTCAAAAGATCATTGTTTCTGTAACTGTATATTATTAACTGTTTAAGCCACTTCTAGAATAACAGCTGTGATATATTGCAAAAAACCTGTTGAAATTACCCTCACTGTATCAAAGCCTTTTATGTTGTAACACAATAGCACTATCTGTCTGTGACTCTAGTCTCAGTCATATAACTTGCTCTGGCAAGTCATATTTGCCACAAATGTAAGGATACTTGCTACATGCAGAGGTAGGAAAAAGGACTTGGCTGTTTCTGTTTTGTCATTCTTGAATCTCTGCCAAGGCTACACATGCCCATGGTGGTCTGCTGGAGCATAAAACGTGTGAACTACAGCTGAGCTGTACTAGTTGTTCCTACTGAGGCCAACCACGTTTAGCCAACAGCCAAATGAGTGTGCATGTGTGTTAAGTCCAGCTCACTCTAGAGCAGTAGAAATGCCCAGCTGAGCGCAACTAAATAGTTAACCTATGAGTTTGTGAGCTAAATAAAAGTTTACTCTTTTATTTCATTGAAGTTGATGTGACATGTTGAGCAGCTCTATTGGAACAAGAAATGACAATTATAGAAAGAAATTTTTACCTAGAAGTGAAATACTATTGTAACAAAACATAGCACACTTTGGACTTGCTTTGAGATTAAACAGCATGGGACAAAGAAACTGTTAGGGGTAGTAAGAAACATGGCAAGAAAGCTATTATTGCAAGGATGAAAAAATGGCAATTCATATTTTGTAGTGGCAAAGACTTTGGCAAAACTGTTACCCATGGTGCCTTGAAAAAAAATATTTCCTTAATGAAATTTTACACTTGGGGGAAGTTATTTTTAGATAAAATGTTGGTAGCATTTCCTAAGTTGATTTCTTTTTCTATGAATAAATATATACTACAAGGAAGGAGAAAGAGAAAGAAAGAGAGAGAGAGGGAGGGAGGGAGAGAGGGAAAAAGAAAGAAAAGAAAAAAAGAAAAGAAAGTAAAGAAAAGAGCCAGTTTGTAAGCCTAACTAGAGGGGAGTAGAGGGACCATATCTTGTTAGCTTGTAAAATAAAACTGTCAGCCAGTCTATCAAGCCCATGGATGTATTAAAAGTAATATATGTTCTCAGGGTAAAGAGCAAAACAAGAGTATGACTATGAAACTCTCTGAAAGATTATGGCCATGCCTAATAGACATGCTGAGTTTCAAAATTAAGCTGGAATCATACTAACTCTTGTTTATACTTCTGGTAGAGTCAGGCTGTAAATCCATCACGTCCTGGGCTTTTTCTAGTTGGTAGGCTTTTTGTTATTGATTCATATCTGGAGCTTGTTATTGATTTGTTCAGAGATTCAATTTCTTCTTTGCTCAATCTTGGGAGGTTATATGTTTCCAGGAATGTATTCATTTCTTCTGCTTTTGTTTGTTTCTGTAATCAGAGGTATTCATAGTAGTCTCTGAGGATTTCTTGTATTTCCGTGGGGTCAATATTAATGTCTCCTTTTATTTGGATCCTCTTTTATTCTCTTTATTAATCTAGCTAATGTTCTATCTTATTTTTATCAAAATACCAAAATCTTGGATTTGTTAATCTTTTGTACATTTTTTCCATATTTTTTTAAAATTCTGCTCTGATTTTAGTTATTTCTTTTTTCCTGCTAACTTTGGAATTTGTTCTCTCTCTCTCTCTTTTTTTTTTTTTTTTTTTTTTGTTGTTGTTGTTGTTGTTGCTTTACGTGTGATGTTAGGCAATTAATCTGAGATATTTCCAACTTTTTGATATGGGCATTTACTGCTATCAACATTCTTCTTAACCCTGCTTTAGTTGTGTCCTAGAGATTCTGGTATGTTGTATCTTTGCTCTCATCAGTTTCAAAGAACTTCTTGATTTCTGCCTTAATTTCATTATTTTCCCCAAAGTCATTCAGAAGCAGGTTGTTCATTTCCATGTAACTGTATCATCTTGAGCAACTCTCTTAGTATATATTTCTATTTTAATTGTGTGGTGTTCCAAGAGTGTGTTGGTATGACTTCCGGTCTTTTGAATTTTCTTAGTATTATTTCATGTCTCATTTTGTGGTCAGTTAAGAGGTGGAGAGTTCTATAGAAGTTTATTATGTCCATTTGATCAACTATTGAGTTCAAGTACTGAATATATTTGTTAGTTTTTTGCTTCCATGATCTGTCTAATAATTTCATTTGGGTTGAAGACTCCTGACATTATTGTGTGGTTATCTAAGTCTCTTCACAGATCTCTAAGAACTTGCTTTATGAATCTGGGTGTTCATGCTTTGGATGCATACACATTTAGAATGGTTAGATCTTGTTGAATTAACTTCTTTACTGTTATGTAATGCTCTAGCTTGTCTTTTTAAATCTTTGTTAGCTTAAAGTCTGGTTCGTCTTAAATTAGAACAGCAACGCATGCATTTTTTCTGTTTTCTGCTTGCTTGGCAGATTTTTCGTTATTATCTTACTTTGAACTTATGGTTGTCATTACATATGAGATCAGTTTCTTGAAGACTACAAGGCTTGAGTCTTGCTTCTTTATCCAACTTGTTACTCTTTTATTTAGGGCATTTAGCCTGTTTACCTCCAAAATTAGTAATAATATGTGTGGATTTAATTCTGTCATCATGTTGTTAGTTGATTATGATTCAGATTTGTTTGTCATTGCTTTATAGTATCACAGGGCTATGTACTTAAGTGTGTTTATTTAGTGACTGGCAATGTCTTTCTTTTCCATATTTAGTATATTTAGTACTCCCTTCAAGACCTCTTGTAAGACTGGTCTGTTGGTAACGAATTTCCTTAGGATTTGCTTGTCTGAAAAAGATCTTATTTCTTCTTTGCTTATGAAGCTTAGTTTGGCTGGATATGAAATTCTTGACTGGAAATGAATAACAACAATGATACAAGGAATGGGATGAAGAAATTAACAATATTCTATTATTATAAGTTACCTGAACTACCTGTCAGGAGATTTAGAATTATTTTAAAGTTAATTTGAATTAGTTGTAAATGTATATTACCTACTTTACAGCAACAATAAGAATAAAACACGTGAAAAGTAGTATAAGTGATATGCTAAGATAGAAGAAACAATGACATAATATAAAATGCTCAATTAATATCACAAAATCAGAATAAGTATGGAAGACAGGAATAGGAATAAAGATCAAAAACAACAAACAGAAAAGAGTGGCACATATGGTAATATTAATTCAACTATATCAATAATCACCTTAAATATCAATGGTCTAAATATACCAATTAAAAGGCAGAAATTGTTAGAGTGGGTTAAAAAATATGATTGAACTACACTTGACCCTTGAACAACATGGGTTTGAACTGCACAGGTCTATTTATACATGAATTATCTTCTGCCTCTTCAATCCTTGCCACAGCAAGACCAATTTATCCTCTTGATCCTCCTTCTAAGCCTACTCAACATGAAGACAAAGAGGATACAAATTGTTATAATTAATGATTATCCATGTCAATTTAATGAATAGTGATATGCTTTTTATTCCTTATAATTTTCTTCATAATATTTTCTTTTCTGTAGCTTATTGTATTGTAAATATATAATATGTACCACATATAGCACAGAAAATGTGTTAATTGACTCTTATCAGTGCAGTTTCCAGTCAACAGTACTCTATAAGTAGTTAAGTTTTGGGGGAGCCGAAAGTTATGCATGAATTTTCAATTGTACAGGGTTTCAGTGACTCTAACCTCATGTTATTCAAAGGTAAATGGTATATTTTGTCCACAATAATAAAACACTTTAAATATAAAGACAAATGTAAATTAGAAGTAAAGGGGTGGAGAAAGATATAGCATGCTAACATTAAGCAAAGAAAGGGATGAAATGGTTACATTAATTTCAGGCATAGAAGACTTTAGAGAAAGAAAATTTTTCAGGGATAAAGAAAGGTATTACATAAAAACAAAAGGCACAATATTGCAAGAAGACATAATAATCTTTCATGTATAGCACTTAACAGCAAAGTATGAAAGTACTTGGGGTAAAAACCGATAGAACTGCAAGAAGAAACAGGTAAATTCATTATTATGGTTTGAGCTGTAACAACACCATATCAGAAATGGGTAGATCCCGCATACAGCAAATCAGTAAGAATGCAGCTGAGTTCAATACCATCAATCAATGAGACATAATTGATGTTTATTGAACACTTCATTCCACAGTGGAAAACAAGCTCATATTGAATATTCATCGAGATAGACCACATTCTGAGCTATACAACACACCTTACTCAGAACATAAATTATACAGTGTATATTCTCAGATCACAATTAAATTAAACTAGAAATGAATAACAGAAAATAACTGAATAAACTCAAAATACTTGGAGATTAAACAGCATACTTCTAAGTAACACATGAATCAATGAAAAACTTTCCACAGAAATTAAAAAATATTTTGAACTACATGAAAATGGAACTATAATATTTCAAAATTTGTGGGATGCAGTGAAAGCAATGATTCAAGAAAAAATTGCAGCAGTGAATGCAAATATTCATTTCTGTCATACCTAAGCATATACATATACACACCCACGTATATACACATATATATTTATACATATATATAGTCAAGAATGTTATCATTATTTTAAATAAATGTTTATCTGTTAGATCAATTAAAACTAAAAAAAGTAAAAATTTTTACTTTACCTTCTCTTATTCATTTTTCTGATGCTCTTCCTTTTTTAGGTATATTTTCAAGCACATCCAAGTTTCAGATCTATATCATTTACCTTCTCATTAAAGAACTTATTTTAATATTTCCTACAAGGCCCCTGGAAGTGGTCAATTTTAATGAAGAATTTAACTCTCTCTGTTGTTTTTCTTAGTATCTATCCCAGTAAGCTTCTTGGTCTTGCTTTTCTTATTAGAAGAAAGTTGTTGTGCCTAATTGGCTGGATGGATTAATTGGCATACATACTAAAGTTTTCAAATCCATATGTAGAGTATCTGGACCAAGGAATTACACTGTTTTTGCATGTCCTTTGATTTCATTCATAAATCTACTAAAAATCTTCTCAACTCAAAGTATCAACTATTTGCTACAAGCCAATAATTTTGCTAAATGATAAAAATAACAAGATTTAATAGGGAATATCTTATAGTTCAAAGTTCTTCTGATGATCTTCTTTAAAACAAGTGACTTGCAATGTATTAGCATCAATATTTACATTTCACATTCTTTCAAAACTTATTTTCTCCCTATAGTAATAACCTACAACAAAAAAATATATAGAATTAATAAAATTTTCCAAATACTCAACTCTCATTTTTAAGATATACTTTGTTTATCATTATGCAAAATATCTCAAATTCACTTATTCACCTTTCAATGAAAATTTTTGCCACAGTGACTACCAGGGATAAGAATATTATCAAAATTTCTTATAGATGGAATTCAGTGCTCTGTTTTCCTGTCACTTATCTTGTCTTTGGGATACCACATATCCACAGATAATTAATACACACATCAATAGGCTATCATTTATATTTAGACATTTGTCAACAACAATAATTAATATAGATTCTCTAGATTTTCCCCAAACTATCTTTAAGAGGGTTTCTTACAAGTAAGGTACTGATTTGGCTTCCAGCAGTCATCTCTTTTATTTGCATAAATTCTGTAAAATACTCAGATTTCTGTCTTTTTCAGTTCCTTTCAAATATAAATAATGTGTGCCCACATTTGCACTAAAAAGTATATTAAATACATATACACTATCCATCAGGTAATTTCAGCATACAGTTAAATATTCTGATATCTGACAATTAATGGTCTGGCAAAGTGCCTTTGAAGTAATGTACAAGAGTAGTAATTCTTCACACATTTCCATATAGAAGGATGTAATATAAAAACAAGTTTGAAAACCATCATATAGTCAAGAAAGTGATTGTTCTCTAATTATTAATACTTATATGACCTACAGCATTGAAAGTTTTCTATAATGCTAAAGGAGCAATATATTTTGTTTTAAATGTATTTGGTTTCCTTCAAGGAAATAAAAACCAGTCCTATCTACCCAGTAAGAGAAGATACTTTGTTTCTGAAAAATCTCAGGAGCCCTGGAGGACAAGTTTGTGTGCTAAATTTTGAAAATGAGATTCCTATGAAGAATATTTCTAGAGATATTGAGATAAATAAAGATGAACCATGGAGAATTATCCAGCTCCCAAGAGTAATATCATATTCGCAAGTATTCATATGTCTAGAAGTGAAGACTCCACAATCTCATTATCCTTAGAAAACAAAGAACAAAGAGTATAAAATAAACTTTACAAGCTCCCTGAAAAATCTTTTCATAGAGATAATATATTTTTATTTTTTATTTATTTTTTATTATTTTAATCTAAAGCCTTCTAAAAATATAGCCTGGGAAGGAAAGACACTTTCCTGATCCTACCAAGTTAGATTGGCATCAGCAGAAAATAGAGAATCCCAAGAGGAAGAATTTTCTCTCTTTTACTTTGGGGAGAGACACACATAGATTCCTACCTGAGTAAAGATGCAGTGAATTTATAGATTAAGGAGAATAAAAAACAACTTTCCCAGGGAAATCAGTTTGCACAACTATCCAAATTGCTTGCCCTTATCAAAATGGTCACAGACCTTATCTAATTGTGATTAATCTGGGTTTCTGTTTATTTGGTAGTTTTATGGTCTGGGTATGGTCAACAGAAAATATTTAGGAGAGGGGCAGACATAATTCCCATAGATAGATAGGTAGATAAATAGATAGATGATAGATAGATAATAGATAGATAGATAGATAGATAGATAGATAGATAGATAGATAGGTGATAGATAGATAGATAGATAGAGATAGATAGATAGATAGATAGATAGATAGATAGATAGATAGATAGATAGATAGATAGATATAGGTAGATATTTTTTGAAGCAGAGTCTTACTCTGTTGCCCTGGCTGGAATGCAGTGGCACTATCTGGGCTCACTGCAACCTCTACCACCTGGGTTTAAGAAGCAATTCTCCTGCCTCAGCCTCCTGAGTAGCTGGGATTACAGGTACGTGCCACCACACCCAGCTAAGCTTTTTTTGTATTTTTAGTAAAGATGGGGTTTACTGTGTTAGCCAGGATGGTCTCTATCTTCTGACCTCGTGATCCGCCCACCTCGGCCTCCCAAAGTGCTGGGATTACAGGCATGAGCCACCATACCAGCCCATGTATATTTTTTAAATATAGAAATGGGTCTTATTTCTTTTTCAATTTACATAAAGAATATTAATTAGACACTCCCTTGGAGCCAGATACAACATTAAGTCCCAGAGATACAGTGGTATACAAGATAGACAAGTTTTTGCTCTCATAAATGATCAATTCTATGATTATTTATAGAAATATTTTCAGATAGGGATAGATACTATAAAGAATACTAAATAGGATTTTATGACAAAAAGGGTCTCTGTGGCTGGGGGAGGTGGCTCTATATAGGATGGTTTGAGAAAGATGTTTAAGACAATAGACACAAGAGCACCCTAGGTAGCAAGATGGGCAGTGCAGTGGCCTAAGGTAAAAGACTCTCTGAATGTTTGGGAAAGTGTCAAGAGCCAAAGTCAAGGAGGCAGACAAAGGCCAGATTACATAAAACTTTAGTGTTCATAGGACAGGGCTAGAGTTTTATGCAATGTACTGTGAGTCCTAGAATGAGTTCAGGCACCTGGTAGGCAACTAAACAATTTTTAATATTAAAAAAATATTGTGAATCTACTTCCATTTGCACTTGCATTCTTAAACCTAATTTTTTTTTATTAAAGTAAGTTCTTATGCCTGAGTTCTCCTATTTTTTAAAGTAGTGTACTTAACATTCGATCAAACTACCTCTATGGTGGAGACAACTTAATTAACCAAAAGGTATAAACATCTTTTTCTTAAGTAAAGATTTTTTGTCATTAAAGAAGAGGAAAATTCATGTATTTTTTCATCCATCTTACTTGCCATGCATTTTTGCTACAATTTAGTCATTAATCATTGCTTATGTGTCCTGCCAGATAAAAAGACCATATCCAAACTTAAATATATATAATGTCTACTGGTGCATGCATCAATTGTGAAACATGAACTTTGTAAGATTTCTTTTTTGTTTTTCCCAGAGGGTAGCTTTTGGTTCTTTTGTCTTTCTTACAGACTAGGCAATCTATACCTATGCCTGGACTTTTTTAAAGGCTATGTCATCTTTCTAAACAGACTATCTGTAAGGAAATAAAAAGCTACTCTTAACATGATGTTCTTATATGTCAATATTTGTAGACATTTTCCTCCTCCCTTTCAGACTTTCATATTTGAGGCTTTATTTTTTACTAACTTAACAAGCATGCATGTAGCTCTTTTTAGGTGTCAGTTATTTTTCTATATATTTTTACAAATATGGATTCATTAAATAAAACACGGAGATAGTATTGAAGTGAAACTGAAAGTACATAGCAAACTCATGACACATGAGTATGGTTTTCATCAAATCATTGTAGGTGTTCTTATTCATTGCTGGCTGACATCATTAGCTTTCTTGGAGAAATTTTATTTTTGAAAACAAATGTAGCTTGTCAACAAGATTGAAAATTTTTCATCATATAATAATGGCTTAGTGTTTATTTGTTTGAGAAGTACAAATTTACTAAAGAAACACTGGTTGAAGGAATCATTGATTCTGGAGGAAATAATGGTGTTTTTAAAAAAATGTTCTTAAATTTGAGATGACAGCAGGACATTCAGGTAAAGACAAAGTCCTGTCCCTTAATGAGCTATAACAATCACCAAGATCTCAAGCAACACCATCATCAGGGTATATTACTATTGTTAAGTTTTTGATCAGCCAACATTTGGACATGAAAATACTGTGAATGGATTGACTGAAAGACCAGCACACGACTACAAGTGCCAACACAGTGGTTAATGTCAATAGAAGGAGAGAAAACTTTCAAGTAAAAAATTATTAAAATGTTAAAATAGTCACATGTTAAACTGACAGTTTCTGCTTTGATTAGATCTATCAAGATAATTAATGCATATTCAGATTTCACAGTGTTGCTGAAGTTGCATTTTACATGGAGGGCAAAACTCAGAAAATATATTTTTACATACAGCCAGGAAAGAAGGTTTGACTGAAAGCAAATAGTTATAACAATAGAAGGCTAACTGGGAACACAAATTTTTAATTTGCTCATGATTGAATTGTGATCCATTATTTGCCGTGTGTTTACTTCATCAGATAGGGCTTTGTCTCACTGTAGGCATTTTTCCTAACTTTTTCCCTATCTTTTGGATATTTCAGGATTCCACGAAAAGGTTCGGTCTTAAAGCCCTGTCATTCATGATAATAAATATCAAAGAATAAGACCAGTCATAATTTAATTAAACATACTAATGATAATTGGACCTATAACCACTGTAAGTTAAACCTGCTTTCTGGATCCTATCAGTATCATATAAAAGGAATTATAATATATTATTGAATTCTTATCTCATATATGCTAGAGATGCTGGTAGAAAATCCTCTTCCATGAAAATTTCTAAAAGCCATGAACAAACGTGTTTGGGACAAGTGCATTTGGAAAAATGAGCATGAAACTAAAAAAATGAGACATAACTTCACATAAAGATAACCCAAGAGATTGAGAAGACCAAAGCAGATGACATGAGTGACTTTAACCTTTGACTTTTCTCTTACATGTGCTATTGTTTTTTAATACATAATTTCTATACTTTCAGGCCTTAAATCCTCAAGGTACTTCTGAATCTATTTATTAGCTTCTCCCCAACTCCTGCCTGCCATTTCTGTTTGAAATCAAGTGAACCTTATTGAAATACATGTTCCTGTGTTGCATTATTATCCACTGATAGCTAAGAGTGAGTATAGGTATGTAGGGAAGGAAGAAGGGAGGAACATGGAATGTGAGACTGAACTAAATATGTGGGGAAATTATTTTAAAATCTAAGATTGGTATCCGGTTCAAAGAGATAATTCTAATTCCAAATAGTTATCACTTACTGTGTCATACTGCAAAATGTCCTACCTATGTATTACATAATGTAAAGTTGAAACTAAGCCAATTATCTGCTTTGGCAGAGACCAAATGTTTTACTATTGGAGCTGGACCATCCATATTGTCTTACTTCATCCAGGCTGCAATATAACAAAAAAAATAAACTGGATAGCCATAAATATCAGAAATTTATTTTTCACAGTTCTAAGCCTTGGCAGTTCAATATCAAATCACTGGAAGATCAGATATCTGGTGAGGACCTCATTTCAGGCTCATATATAGTGACTTCTTGTCTGTCCTCAAATGATGGAAGTTGGCTATTTTATATGGGCACTAATCTCATTCCTGAGGACTCTACCTCTTGCCCTAATTACCACATCAAATGTTCACTTGCTAATACCATCATCTTAGGGGGCTGGACTTCAGCATATGAATTTAAGAGAACATAAATATTCAGATTATAGTCATATAGAACACAGGAAAAGACTGTAAAGCTGGGTCAGACACTTTTAACATATCGCCCACCACCAGACCGTTAAAGAGAAGGCTAAGGATTCACAGGACAGGATGGTAAGAGTTTCTTTGAAGAGAAATCAGTAGGTATTGGGCAACTCATCTACTTCAGACCAAATTTGTGGAGAACGACTACATCAGTAGTTCTGGGGTTTGGACAATGCAGAAGCTAGTGCTTGACTATGACCTGGCAAGCTTAATTGGCAAAAGTTTGGATAGAATTGTCTGATATGGCAAAGCAAGGAGAGAGGAGTGCAATTCACTTCTACTCATGGCACAAGCATGTTAATTTTTGGTAGGCAATGAGAACTTCTCAAAAAGCCAAACCTAAAACATCTGGGAACAATCCTGGCTACAGGTTTACCTCCCAGAGCTGGGTGACCACAACGGAAAGAACCTGTACAGGATGTTCTGCAAGCAACTGGAGCTAAAGCAGAGGTAGTTAGCAGCTGTGTGAGAGGCAGATCAACCAGAGAACACAGTAAAGTGGAAAGCCCTCCAGGAGGATGCTAAGTAGTGGTCACTGATGACCCCACAAAAGCACCCCTAGAGATAAGAAAGAGCATTTCAGTATCTGACACACCAAAAGAGCATTTTAGCATATGACACATCAGCCAAGTAAGAAATTGATATTTCTTTACTTCTTTTACTTCTATGCTGGTTGAGTTGGAGACAATAGGTAAATAGAGGAGAGGAAACAGAAGAGGCCAATTAATAGTAAGGAATCTGATCGTGCTGCCATTCCCCACTTTAGGTTTCTTAGACCAAGTTAAGCCTAAAATGATCTGACTTTAAATTGAATGTGAAAACAATGTTTTGATTTATAGCAGACTTGTCTGACTCATCCCTCACAATGAGACTGTTGTTGTATATAAGTGAGTAAGAGGATATTCTGGTTCTGCCAGATTCAAGAAAGAGAAACTCAAAAAAGCCTGTTTGAAAACTAATGATGTGAGAAAAGTAAAGTTATTGTAGAAGTTCGCCTTAAAAAGTTCAGATTGTTTAAGACATTAATTACAGAATTCTCAGGACCTGTTTTCTAATGTTCAGGAAGATGGCCTTCTAGAAAATGTAGATATTGAGTCATCCAGGGTTCCATGAAACATCTCTGTGTACATTTTTAAGGTTTTGCTATAATAAAGATCAGATGGACATTTTGTCCTCGTAATCTTTGTCCATAAACTATGCTTATCTTCTGCTGTGTGGTTCTCATTTAGCCTTTGGTTATGCTACACTTCGCTAGAATCCTTCAATCATCTAGACTGAATGAACATCAAACTATCTTATGATTTCTTATCTTCTAAATGGTTTATTTTAGAAATAGGATTGACATTGGCAAAGAGGACAGCTAATTGCAAACTGCATACTCATTTCCAATGGCTTTCAAAGGGGACTATTTTTATTTACCTCATAACCAAGGGGACCGTCCTCTGACTTATGCGCTGCATCCTGACACCATTCTTAAGGAAAACATGTTGATGAAGGAGAATCTGTCAATACCCTTGATAACAAGACACTGCAATAGAATGGGATGCAAAGTCAAGAAAACTTCAAATAAAGTTGACTCTAATATCTTGATGCGAAGTGGGCATAGTTTTTCTTCTCAGGGCTTCATTTTTCCATCATCTGTGAGTAGAGAAATGAGTGATGCCTCAGATAGCCTCTTCAAACTCCCCTGTCTCATCATTCCGTAGGTTTATCCATTTATACAGCAGACTAGCAGATATCTAGGTCCACCGTTTTTATTTCTCAGACTCCGCGTTCATTTTCAAAATAATTTCCTTTCAGAATTTGGTTAGTCAGAATTGAACAAGATCACACCTGTCAGATTAAACCCATTTACATTCATTTTTATTCATTGTCACTACTAGTGTTTATTATTATTTACATGCAAAATCTAAAACCTTAAGGCTTCTGAAAAAAGGACATTAAAGAAAGAAACTGGGGTGAATATATGCATTTTTTCCTCTTCAGAGAATATTTTATTTGCAAATATGCAACCTTTTTAAAAAATAAAAGTAATGAGGTTATCCAGTCTCATGTATGAAGTTCTTCGTTCCTAATTTTTAATACAGAGCTATTTATCTCTCAAGGTATCAACATTTGCACTCTATCTCATCAAACTCAGTGTTTGAAGAATGTGTAAAGTTTCAATAAAAAATCTTAGTAGTAAGCATTCTTTTCAATTACAATTCTTTGGAATGGCTTTTTTCTTTACTTCCAAATTTAAAGTTCAAATCCTGCATAAGTATAGTTATTACAAAGGAAAACTTGCTATATTTTTATTTATTTTCCAATTAATAGAATCAATGGATTATTGATTTTAAGACAATTGCAAGTCACTTTTTGAAATGCTTACTGCATTATAAATCATGTGACTTCATTTCCCAAGATGATAAATGGTCTTTGACCAACTTGTCAAATGTATTTATGTACTTTTCATGCTTCCCTCATTTGATGTTTTGTTTTATGTCCCTGAAGGTAAATCGAGTTTGTGCCTGAAAACGCACACGTAAGTAACTTTACCCTTTTCACTAGATAGACTAGCCCATTTAGTTGATACAAACATGCACATAAAAATAAGAAATAAAAACAAGGTTTGAAACCTTCATCAAAGTTTTTGTTTTTTATCATATTTGTTAGACAAAATGTCAATTGAAATTAATGCTTGTATCTTGTCAAAATTTAGCAGTAATTATCTATCTCAACTTTACCTCAATTTAACCAGCAATCTCAAACAGAAATTTCTATAGAAGTCTAGGGGTGACATGTAATAGGCTATTATGAGAATTAAACTAAATATTTGGAATGAAGTAAGAAGACAGTTCTAGTGTGCTGTGGAAATAGAAGCCAGATGATGTGGCCATCATACTGAAATCATGCACCTGATGGTGGAACAAAATCAAGTTGAATTTATTTTCTTAGGAACGTCACTTCCAGATAAGAGATTAAGAAAAGTATGTAATTTAAGTACCAAAAACCATGAATATTTTTAACTTTCAAATGTTAATAACACATTTTTGTCAGACAAAAGACTTGATGATTGTTATTAGCAAATCCTTTCTTGCCAGGAGCCCAGCACTTTGGGAGGCCGAGGCAGGTGGATCACGAGGTCAAGAAATCGAGACTACCCTGGCCAACGTGGTGAAACTCCATCTCTACTAAAAATACAAAAATTAGCTGGGCGTGGTGGCGCGTGCCTGTAGTCCCAGCTACTAGGGAGGCTGAGGCAGGAGAATTGCTTGAACCTTGGAGGCGGAGGTTGCAGTGAGCCGAGATCGTGCCACTGCACTCCAGCCGGGAGCCTGGAAATGGAGCGAAACTCTGTCTCAAAAAAAAAAAAAAAAAGCAAAAAAAAAAACCAAATTGTTTCCATTGTGATCAATATTATACATTTGTTTATTGACAGAAAAGTCACTGAGAAGTGAATAGATTTTGACGCTGGTTTTGTAGTTGTTGTTATTGATGCTGCTACTGCTGCTGCTGCTGTGGTTTTGTTGACCTCTGAGTCAAGAGTATACGCAGACAGCGCTCAGGAAGAGTGGACAACAGTCACTGGGAGAATCTGACATATACTATGGTTTCCGTATTATTTAGATAGTAATCATGGTTTCTTGAAAACCCATCCTAACATTCTGAGGCTTTAGATGTCCACAAATCCCATCCTACTTCACTCTGTAAATCAAAATAACAGAAAAATTTGAAGTTTAAAGTCTTAATAGCTCATTAGCAAATTATATGCCGTATAGCAGTTGTTCTCAGCCTGTTCTTCTCCTGTCTCTGTACTATATATTAGTTACCCTTCACTGTACCAGTGAGAGAAGACGTAACTTAAAGTCTATAGTCTCTTGTTAATCAAGTAAAAACTATTGAATGCCGTGTACACTTCCAAGGTTATGCTGATGCAGCAGGTAATACTCCAGGAACTGAATAAGTCTATACATTTCTTTCTGTGACTTGTGCTTCCATCTTTGTCTGACAAAATAAGAACGTATTGTAAATAACTTAAGAGATCTTTTAAGGAATTATGTAATTCCTATTCACCAGTGATTAATCCCTTCTGTGATTTCCTGGACACAGTAATTAATTATTAATATATTAAATCAGCACTTTTTTATACTATTAGATTCTTATTTCATACATGTTTACTACAAAAATGTGTACAGAAAGTAAAATATATTCATGAAAAGTGATCAACTGTCCAGCTTGATCCCTGACCAATCTGCATGTTGTATGCAAAAACAAATTAGCATTTGTTGAAGCCATAAATCTTGGGGTGGGGTATTTAAAAATTTGGAGCACCAACTTTCACGTAAGATAATTATTTCTAAGTATATTTGCAAGTTAAAAAGCAATAACCGGTAAAACACTAAAAATAAACATGAGGAATATAATCCTTGACCACAAATTTCTCTTTATCTGATCTTTATTCAGACATGAACATAATAATTTTTTCAATTTCCCTTTTATTGTTTGTTTTATTTATTTTAAATTATTATTTATATGATATAAATACTATAACATTATAAATAATATGTTATTTAATAATATAATTCTATAAATAATATGATATTTTATTATATATTATCTATATTCATTTTACTGTAATATACATATGGTAATATGAAAAGATAAATCAAAACCAATGAGGTTAGTACCATGGACAGTAGAAAAAGTGGATTAAGACTCTTTATTATGGCTCTGAGATAAACTATGTGAAAGAGAGTAAGTCCAGTATCTTTTGTGGTCCCAATTTGTAAAGAAAGGTACTGGATGAGTTGATAAGTAAAGTTTTTTCATCTCAAATAGTCTACCATGTTTTAAAAATAGAAAACAATATAATCCATAGTTTAATTAACATAATGAATTATAATAATTATCCAGAATTTTTTATTGGAACAAACTTTTTATAATTTTATGCTGACCTAGAATGTTGGGATATAAAGTCCCCAAGGGCAAGCTTCCATTTGAGCCAGGGCTAATATCAATGACAAAACAATGTAACTTCCCAGATAACCCCTTTTTGGAATAGTGCAGTTCTGACATAAATTAATTTCTTTCATCAAAAGCCTTTTATTCTCAGCCAAATCCTCTTTAAAATGTCATTGCCTGAGGAGTGTGGGTAATTCTGAAAGGATCATGAAGATAAACTGTTCTTGATACTTACAAAGTGTGACAATGATATTCTAATATGGAATGAATACCTCCAAGCATTTTCCTTAATTTGTGTAATGTGTGTATTTTTCCTTTTAAACGGGCTTTAATAAGGCCTTAAAGATGTCTGCAAGGCATTTGACTGAATGAAAAGATAATTATTTCCTAAAGAGTTGTGAAGATATTCATCCAATAGTCAAATGTTTAGGCATGTACTTTCCTGCTTTCATAGTAGGAACACATTTCCAAAGAGATTTCAGAGTCGGTATCTTTTCATATTTTTTTCTTTAGAAGTAATGAACAAGACTACGCACAAACACACACATGCAGGACACACACACACACACACATATATCCAGATAGATAGATAGATAGATAGATAGATAGATAGATAGATAGATAAAAAGATTTTGGTGATTCTTTTCAGTGGGCTAGATTTTTCTGCTTGACTAGAATCTCTCTCTGTGGATCTGTTTGCTCAACATAAAAACTGTTTCCCTTTCTTGTGTTAGCTCACTGCATTGCTAGAGCTTGGGTTCACTGACTATTGTTCTGCTGGCATTGCTAAACCTTAGATGCTCAATTACAATGTATTTGAAAAAAAATTCTTGGATAAATAAATATGTCTGAAAAGTATCTATCCCAGATCTTTATTCTTCTCCCATATATTTGAAATTCCCACTGAGAGACACTGCTAGGATGACAAAGTTTTCTTGAAATGGGAAATATTAGTTACTGAGTCATTAAGACCTTGGTACAAATTAAAACATATCCCTGAGGAAATGCACCCTTCTTGGATTGCATAAGATACAGGAGAAGAAAAAAGACAAATTAGGGCTTTAGGTACTATGAGAGGTGAATAGCACATTGAAGTGGGAGACTTGTGCACCTTGGGAATAGGGAAAGGATCAGGATTGTTGGTGAGAAGTAAAGAGAAAGAGAGGGTTATCATAGGAGAAGAGAATTAAAAGTGATCTATATCACAGTTATGTCGGGACCACCCCCTGACTAATGTTAGTTTTAATCTAGAAAGCAAATAGCTATGATATTAAATTTAAGGAATCCCATCACAATCACTTTCACTTTTAACGGTACTGAGCAGAGTGCGAGGGTACTTCAGAGTAGAGAATTTGTGAGAAAATAATTATCTCTGTTTATACTGTCCTTTTCTGTCCATTGCTTTAGGAAAACAGAAAAGGGTGTTTGATTGTCAAGACAGTTTGAAAGTAAGGGCCCAAAACTTACTTTATAGGCCGTCTATCTAATCACATAATTAAAGATTACTTTTTAAATTAAGAAAAAACTGAAACCATACAACAAAGAGACGGGTAGGGGAGTAAGAAGTGGGTCTTATCTTCGCTCTTAAGCAAAATAAACTTGTGTAAATAGTTCTAGATAATTTTTAATGTTTGTATTGTGGTGGTAGGAGTGGTTGAAAAATAAAACAGAAGGAAAATACAATACAATAAAATATGATGAACATTTTATGTTAATGTTACGATTTTGCCAAGTTCCTGCCCTATTTATATTTAGCAATGCTGGGACAAGAAAAGACACAAGGCAACAAAACCGTTTTATATGATGCATGTAATAATGATAATAAACCACATTATCAGAATAATCATAATAGGAGGAATTAAAATAATTTCCTTTTAATGGATACAAATAAAGTGTTATGCACTTAAAAATGATTTTATTATTATTAATATTAATTTTTATTATATTTATAATATTTACATATATTATATATATATAATATTTATTATATTATCCTTATAGCAACTATGTGGCCACAGAAATTGAGGTGAAAAACAGATGAAACCACTTGCCCTAGTTTCCATTTTTAATACGTGGAGGTGCTGGAGTTCAGCATGAGGCTTATTATATTCCAATGACTTTGTACCTAACTCCTTCAGTACACTGTTCTCTTCACAAAAATTTATGGCTACATGAAAGTTTTTGAGGTAGTCTTTTATTTTTTCAACATAGACAGAGTCAAGTTAAACTAGTTGGAGAGCATCCACTTTTACTTTTAGGATGTTATCTTCTTGAGATCACACAGGATTACTGCATAAAATTAACATCTTAACAAATATGATAGATTTTCACAAGTCATGCGTAGTAGAATTAAGTGTATGAATCTTAAGTAAACCATTAGATATAACTACCTGTTTAAAAGCACTGCCTATACCTGTTCTATCACTGGGTACCCCATTCCTTTGGTAAGCCTCTGAGCAATGAAGATTTAAAGGCATTGTATTCCTTCCAGATTTTCTCTGCCCCTGGAAAATCTGCGTGAAGGGGAGGCGAATAGGTTCCTCAAGCTAGATCGTTGGACTTTCTTCCTTGGACACGCAGCTTGGAAAGTTTTATTCATTTTCACTATAAGAAAATGCAAAAACTCGTTTTAAAATGAATCATGCAATGGAAGTGCATTTTAAAGAACTGGCATGCAAATAATAAAGCCATCGGTGACTTTCTCAACATAAACTTTTTTGAAAATTATAATGTAAGTATGCATGAAGCAATAATGAAATAAATTATGACAGCACTAAGAAATATTATGATGTAGCGCACATACAAAGAAGCCTTTTTTCAGGGGTAGAAACCAACTCATTCTGGTTACACGTGTATTTAAAGATTGTTGTTAATGGCAGAGAGCTAACATCATTTCCCTGATGCCTTATAAACAGTGCTACAGAAAAAAAAGTAAAAGTACTTTAAGTTAATTGGAACCCAGTAGGGAGGGGGACAAAGCAGACACTGTGAGGTTTCAACTTGAATATTTTCCCTGCCATTAGAACAAGCTGCTTTCTAAGCCAAGTTTTCTTTCTTCTTTTCACCTCCAAAACAATGAAAGTGGCCCCAGACCTCTACTATTTACCATTGTCCCCACCAAACACCAAACGAAAGTCAACACCAAGGGTGAAGTAAAAAGCTCTGGAAAGGAGTGAAACAGTTTAAAAACTTATCTGAAAAAAAAAAATCCAATTAAAAAAAAATGCCCACCCAGGGGAGAAACCTAAGGTCACTGAAAAATAAGAAATTAAAAAAAAAAAAACTCAAAGAACTAAACGTTGGTGCTTAAAAAAAGAGAGAAAAAACAAGATAAATGAAGATGCATTTTAGGAGACAAGTGCCCAGAAATCATCCAGGGGCCAGCCAATTCACCATCAGAAATTTTACAAAACTTGAGAATCTGATGGTGAAATTGACTCAGTGGTGTTAGCAGGCTATAATTAGTTATTAGTGAACAAATGGCTTCTTTTCCATTGAATATCGAGTTTTTGTTCAGAAGCTAAAATCTAATAAAAACTGCATTTCGTTATTACGTTTCAAAGTAAATATATTCTTTTTTGTCTACCTTGTGTTTCCACTGTGTCTGAGATGCAATATAGATAATGCCAACAACTGAATGAGCTAAAAACCCAGAAAACAGAGCATAAGAACCCAGAAAACATTAAGTGCAGGCCAATCAGACTACAGTCTTCTTGTCTCTTACCTGAGCCCTATTCTTCATCCCCTTGCTAACCTGTTTGCTCAAAAAGCTGTGGCTAGAGAAGAACCTTCCAGGGCAGAAGAGATTAGAATAGATAAAAACAAGGCAACAGCTTGAGATGAAAGGACAAACAAAAGAAAACGATCGTTTTATGGTCACTTTTTTATTAGTAAGTAATTGCAACTAAAGTGAAATATTTAAAAGTCTACTTGAACATATCCTCATATATTAAGGTGATTTATGGAATTCAATTCAAGGAAACTGTTAAAATTATAAAGTATCAAAGCTTTCTACACTGAATATCAGTCACTCCTGCGTTAAGTTACCTTACAAATCCTTATGTTTTGTCCACTAGATTTTGGCATAAGGTGTAATTTTTCAGTGTGGGTTCTATATACATATTTTTTGAGACATGGTCTCGCTCTGTTGCCCAGGCTGGAGTTCCGTAGTGTAATCATAGTTCATTATAACCTCAAACTCCTGAGCTCAAGTGATCCTCCTGCCTCACCCTCCCAAGAGTAGCTGGGAACATAGGTGCATGCCATTACACGCTACTAACTTAAAATTTATTTTCATAAAGACAAGAGTATCATGTTATGGCCCAGCCTGGTCTTGAGCTCCTGGCCCCAAGCAATCTTTCGTCTTGGCCTGGCAAAGTGCTCAGATTACAGGTGTGAGCCACTGGGCCTGACCTATAAAGTTTTATAGTGATATAAAACATGACTCTAGGAAAACTCAGATTTTTCCTTTTTTTTTTTTTTTTTTTTTTTTTTTATTTTGAAATTAAAAATGTAAACCAGGCTGGAGCGCATTGGCACAAAATTTGAACACTGCAAAATATGTAAAACATTAGCCGGGCATGGTGGTAAGTACCTGTAACCTCAGC